>JACJUY010011323.1:2415-20371 GCA_014220935.1 Platorchestia sp. MABIK
AACTAGTACTATAGCGTGAGGGGTGGTGCTGTAGCGTGAGGTTTACCACACCATAGCGTGAGGTCTACCGCACTATAGCGTGAGGTCTACTGCACTACAGCGTGAGATCTACCTCTAGTATTCTTGTGGGTCGCTCAAACAAGTACATTTATATACCAGTTCAATACGCTAAACAAACCTCCTCCCTTGATCGAATTAAAAACTGCAGTGTGGTAAAAACAGAATTAACTACTTTTGTCGAACATTTCTGGTGGGTCGTATTCTCATGGCCATCCCAGTTCAGGGCTCAGGAAGCGCCCAGATCGGTTGGCGGAATTCATGCGGGTCTTCGTGTGTGTCATGGACGTCGTCATGTGGATCAGGACCACGGTAGAGGAAACAAGGTAAAATCATTTAAATGGGGGAAAATACACTTCTTCTTGTTCGGCTGGCCAATAGAAAGGCTTTATTTCAAACAAACTTTATGACGTCACCAAAACGCCGTGACTTTAGGCTAATAGTAGAGACGGATTTAGGGGTAGTAGTGCAACCAGAAGCAATGTGAGCGCTGCCATTGGTCCGTTGTCGTGACGTCAGCAAACCCACACAGTCAACGAAAAAAAAGACTGGTATAACCCTACCTTGTTTTCTCTACCGTGATCAGGGCTGTAGCCAGCAGCCTCGACCGCTTTAGAATGCTCACCTTCTGCTACGCTCGCTTTTGACCGCAGAACCTCGAGACCAGGAGCGTTGGAGAACCTCGAGACCAGGAGCGTTAGAGAACCTCGAGACCAGGAGCGTTAGAGAACCTCGAGACCAGGAGCGTTAGAGAACCTCGAGACCAGGAGCGTTAAAGAACCTCGAGACCAGGAGCGTTAGTCAGGAGCCCTGGGGGCGGCGGTAAAGAAAGCCTTGGTTGGTGTAACGGGGAGGACTTGTAGGCCTTAGGCCTTCCTATCCCATACGTCTAATTGTCTTTTCATAATCTCGAAGTTGGTGTATTGTGCCTAAATATTTCTCCACCCAAACGGGGCTGTCTTTTTCAAAAAGTCTCACAGTTGGTGTGTTGTACCAAAAATTTGTTCCACCCAATCGGGGTTGTCTTGTCATAAGTATCGAAGTTAGGAGATTGTACCAAAAATTTGACCGTTAAGAACATCAGATGTTATCCTGTAGGGAAATTCTCGGATTCAGTTTACTTAAAAAATTTGGGGCCATTGGATCTTTTACCCAACTGCAAAATTTTCAGATTGATCTTTGTTGACTAAGAGTTGGCCATTAAGAACACTCTGGCTTTACTCGAAGAATTACCTGATGCTGAGTGCTAACTGGAAAAACCCGAATTTTTGTTATTTGGCCAGAAAACAGAAAATTTGTCTTAAAAATGACCCAATTTGGTCGCCTACTGAAGACGTAGCTGAAAGACAAATTTTTCTAAAAAATGAGGTGTAAATCTATGATTTCAAAAGACTTGCTCCACTCCTAAACTTCTTCGATTTTAAATTGACCCAAGTGAGGTCCATAGACTCGAGAATTATTTAACAATTTGGTCCAATTTTAAGCTGTTTCGGTGAGTTCTAAATGTAGATCAACAATGAATAACTGTATGAGAAGATTCCTAACATCGCCAATTATTTTTGTTGGACGCAACGATTCAAAAGTGCAAAAATAACCATAAGACGCAAAATTTTGTTTCTCTGCGTGCTACGAAAAACAATTAGCGCAAGAAAAAGAAATGAGTGCAAGAAAACAAAACGTCCTTCATCTTTCTTATAAAGGTTTCTTATGTGCATTTTTGTTCTCTTTCGACCTCACGGAGCGCTCGCGGCGTGATTGTGCGCTGCAATTTCTAGTAAGACGAAATTCTCAAAGTGATACCATAAGAGGGAGGGGGGTGTGCCTGCCTGCCATCTGTTGCTATGTCCCTGGTTAATTTGGCGGAACAAACTGACTCACACAAAAAAAAACTGGTAGAAAGACTCAAACGAATAATCAAAAACTGATAGAAAGACTCAAACGAAAAACCAAAAACCGGCAAGAAAACTGAAACAAAAAAGACAAAAACGGGAAGAAAAACTCGCACAAAAACCAAAAACACTGTGTTGGGTCGTTTTTCGGGTTTAATTTGCGTGATTTTCGGGGTGTTTTTCTTGGGATTTGTAATGCCAGCCCTAGGTCCCCGACTCCACCAAGGTCTTTCTTAGTCATGACGCCTCGATTTAGGTCACCGTATGTTCGCACGCCTCGGCCTCGGGGAGTTGCGTTACAGCGCGTGTTGAGTGCGGCGAGGTGCACAAAGTTGCGACTTTATTGCTGTGTAACTCACGGTTTGTTTGCTACCACTTTAGTTTATATGAAAGTGAGTATTGGTGTACATGTATTGAACTTCCTTATTCCTCGAGTGTTGGTTGTATATTGAAATTCCTTATTACGCGAGTATTTGTTGTATATTGAAATTCCTGATTACACGAGTATTGGTTGTATATTGAAATTCCTTATTACGCGAGTATTGGTTGTATATTGAAATTCCTTATTACGCGAGTATTGGTTGTATATTGAAATTTCTTATTACGCGAGGATTGGTTGTATATTGAAATTCCTTATTACGCGAGTATTGGTTGTATATTGAAATTTCTTATTTTGAGGGGGTTAATACAACTGGTATTGCTTAGCGTTGCGACTCAACTACTATGTAACTCAANGTTCCCTAAACTCCATACTAAATGGTGCCTTCTTCCTTCCTCTCTTTGGATCGCCTTAGTAGCGGATAGAGAGGCTTAAACTAACTAATAATCTAATCTTGCCACGAATGTTGTTCACATGGAAGCGAGTATTGGTTGTGTATTGAAATTCTTTATTTTATATGGTTAATTTACGCACAATGGCGTAGTGTTACAACTCTACTGCTCTGTAACTCCTGGCTGGCTGATTTCCACTCGCGTAGGGGAGAGAGTGTTGGTATCACCTGAAAATGCAACTGTCTGCAAACGTTTTGCCGAAAGATTTCGAGTGACGAATGTTATTTTCAATTCCTCTCAAGGAACGAAAGGGGTTAAACGGGAATTTTTGTTCTTTTTGTGATACCTCGTAACGTTTGGTCGAAAGATTTCGAGTGACTAATGTTTTTTTTATGTTCTTGTGAAGAACGAAAGTGGTTCAACTGAAATTTTTGTTCTGCTTCTGATGTGAACGTTTTTTCGAAAGATCTTGAGTGACGAACGGCATGTTTTATGTCTTTGAAAGGATCGAAAGTGGTTAAATTGGTATTTTTGTGTTGTCTCAGTAGTGCGGCTTCTCCTTGTGAACGTTTCATTGAAAAATCTTGAGTGACGAACGGCATGTTTTATTTCTTTGATAGGAACGAAAGTGCTTAAGCAGGAATTTTTGTGTTAAGTGGTTTAACAAGAATTTTTGTGTTGTCTCAGACGTGAACGTTTCGTCGAAAGATTGAGTGACGAATGCTATTTTCTTGTGCTTGAAAGGAATGAAAGTGGTTTAACGGGAATTTTTGTGTTGTCTCAGACGTGCGGCTCCGTCTCGCTCTGCTCACGCTGGGCGTAGCTCTGCGGTTGACCCACTTCGCTGGTCTCCGACCTTTCATTCATAGCCACCCGTACCTTCGATCAGCTCAACCTTCATTACTCTCCGTTTCACTAGCAGCAATTAGAACGTGCTTTCGAGACCAGCGTTAGAATTTTACGTTAGAATTTATTTTGATTTTACGCTTAAATTTAGTTCAATCTTAATCGTAAACTATTCTCAGTTATTCTCGTGAATTTATTTTGAATTTCCTCCTGAATTTATTTTAAATTTATCTTAAATACTTATGTCTTTGAATTTGTTCTTATTTGTCCAAAAATCTTCATTATTTGAAAACACTACATGATGTTGCCACTTTTCAGTTTCCTTCCTTACGAAATGTTTATTTTTCTGTAATGTAAAAATTTTCTTAAGGTACACCAATTCACATCACATACTAATAAATTGTTAAATTTTTCTTCACGAAGATATCCCTGGTCGTCTCTTCCTCGCCATTGTAATGCCGTGGGACATTTCACAGCGACGCTTGCCATTCAGGAGACGTTGCTGCCGGCGCTCAACTTTCAATGTGGATGATCTTATGTAACCGGGCGCTGCGTGGGCTCTCGTTTCCTGTCACCAGCTCTGTTTGTTCATGCTTGTGTTCTCCGCCTCCACGTTATCGCGAATGCATAATAACTGTACATGGCACCAGCAAAGTGTGCTTCTCTTCCATTTTGTCCTCGTAAAATTGCAAATCCTCCACCGTTGTGCACCATATGTTATGACTACGGTTGTGACAATATGCTCTAGTCATACTAATAATCACATACATACATGCGTATGTTTTGTGATTTACATATACATTTACACATCGTATTAAATCACATGTATGTGATTTATTACAAATCACATGCAAGCGTATGTGGGTGATTGTTAGGGCTGTGAAAATATGATTAGAGCATATTGTCATCCTATTTCTAGGATAGAATACACGTTCTGTTTTAAGTCAAGTGTTCTTTATTGTCATCCTCGTAAGGTGCGGTTCTCCGGTATTATTTCGCTTCCATTTTGTGTGCTCAAGATCGCAAGTCCACCACCGTTGTGCATCAGATGTTATAATTATGATATAAAATCATTTTGCTGCTAACCATTCATAGGAAATCCAAATTCCAGGGATATTTTCTCATAAATGCGGTTGCTCCCACCCGTTGCTGCTGTTGAATGTTCTCAGGAACTGCATTCATGCTCGTGGCAGGCCTCTAGCTGTCTTTGTTTATTTCATTTCCTGCGAAATTTGTGCCCTTATGTGTTCCTCGAAGTTCATTGGTAGAATAGGCGTATTCGTGTCGCAGTATCACTTTACTATATCTTCATGTGTAAACGTAATTTAGTAGTTCATATCTGTCACGCGAAACGCCTCTTATTTTGTTCAGAAATGTTCGAGACAAGAATGAGCCGTAAATTTCTGTTAAACACGTTGCTTGCGGTACGGCCCATCGATCGGTCGTTTGAAAATTTTAACAATTATTTAATGGACCCAGTTAATGTTTGGTGTTTGAAAATTGCCAACAACTTTTGACCATGATTTGAATTGGAAATTGAATTTTAGTTTAACCCATCGTTGTCAAACGTGTTAAGATCGCGTCGCGCTGTTCAGCTTTGGTTGCTTCAGATACGCCTAGCGCTCCTGATCAGTTTGGCTGAGGTCAATTTTTATGGTAGCGTTAAAATTATCGGTGCTGCTGTAGCGTGAGGTCTACCACATTATAGCATGAGATCTGCCTCCAGCTAGTACTATAGCGTGAGGTTACGTTACTGAAGGATATTACTTATTTCCAAACATTTAATTCAGCGATAAACACTTCATTGGTACATCTCAAACTGCACCTGGGTAGGCGATATATGGCGGTAGACCTCACGCTATAGTTGCACCTAATTATATTACTGGGGATTTATTGCTCCACTGTCAATCGTGGCTCTCGACCTTGTATAAATCGGTTTGTGGCAGTCTTGCGGTAATCGCAGAGTTCAGTACCGAGGCGCCATTGCATGTGTGAGATATGGAACCATAGTGTGATCTAGTCGTGAAATTTAGCCTATCTACCTGCTGGCAAACGTGAATGAAAAGTTGTCGATTCTACTGTAGTGTAAAATCCCAGTCCAAATTGTGAATGAAAAGATGTAGAATTTACTGTAGTGTGAAATCCCATTCCAAAACATAAATGATAAGTTGTCGACTCTATTGTAGTTTCAAGTCCTAATCCAAAACGTAAATGACAAGTTGTCAAATCCTAATCCAAAATGCATTGTGTTGTTGAGGTAAAACTCTCTCTTGGAACGAGGACCAGGAATAACTGTTCGACGGACGCCTCAAGGATATGGTCTGCCATCCAGGCATGTCGGTGCACACGCATGGACTGGACTTTCACTGTCTCCCACCGGCACCCGAGCATGCTACTGCATCCATTATATCGGCCTCCTGCTGCCATTGTGGTCCTCGTCGTGCTGCTTCGTTTTCAGTCCTTGTTTAATTTTTGCGATGTTGCGTGAAGGAGGTGTTGCCGGACCAAGCCCATGTTATTGTAATGCCTGCAACTGTATTCCTTGTTTTAGGCTTGTGATGTTGCGTGAAGGAGGTGTTGCCGGACCAAGCCTATGTTATTGTAATGCCTGCAACTGTATTCCTTGTTTTAGGCTTGTGATGTTGCGTGAAGGAAGTGTTGCCGGACCAAGCCTATGTTATTGTAATGCCTGCAACTGCATTTCTTGTTTAATGTTTGTGATATTGCGCGAATGAAGCACTTCTACACCATGGCTATGTAATTGTAATACCTGGAAGTGTATGCAATGAGTAACTGATAAATAATGTTGCCGCCGGTTTTCACTCACAAGCTCTGATCCTAGTTAGAATTAAGATTGCAATGTTCTGTGATGGTAAGTGGGAAATGCGTTTGGCCGTATGGTGAGGTACAGATGCAAATACAAAAAACAAGTATAGTGAACCGATTGCATGTCTCGTCTAGAGGCTCGGCTGTACTGTTGTGGCCACGGGAGTACATCCTAGTGTGCATGTATGCGAAGATGTGCTCAATGTGTTGCCGCAACACCAACGCAACTCGTTTGAATGACGTGTGTGCTGTTTCTCAGAGTGAGGTTTTTCGTCGTGTGAAGTGTTCACTTCATCTTTGCTGCAAGTGTCCTGAGATGACGGAGGCGAGTTTGTACGATTCCAAGAGGCGTGGGACTTCTTCCTTAAACATGTTGACGACGTTTGTGCGGTTACTACGGTTTGTTGGGTTAGGTTGTGAGTAGGAGAATAGAAAAACCGAAAACCATAAACTTATGGTTTCGAACGCGGAGGCGCTCTAAGGGAGTGTCTGGAGCGCGAAATTGATTTTTGGGAGTCTCAAATACGGAGGAGAGGGTTCGGAATCCGAAGTCTGTGCTAGAGAATACGAAGGCTGAGAGAAAACGGAATACGAAAGCTGCTTTATCCGCGTTTTCTCAAAATGAGAAAACGCGGATAAAGCAGGGATCTTGGGGAGCATTTGGAATTTGTGTTATGGTCGTGGAACAGGGGAGGCTGGAGAATGGCTCCGTGTCTGTAGAGGGGAGTGTGGTGCGATGTGGTGCGTCGTATTGAGGAAAGGCGTGGTACGCAAGCGGTGCTGTTCCCTCGGCGTCCAGGGATTTACTCCCCTGCTGCCGTGCCTCGTTACGCGCGCACCCTCGCCCCTGGTGCCATTCGGGCGAGATTACGCCCCCTTGCTGCTTTCCCTGTACAGGGTTCTCTCTGGTCCAGGCTTACCAGATAACTTTTTTTGTCCTTTCTCTTGTCCTAGGTTCTCAATTTTGTCCAAGGTTGCCAGACAAGTTTTTTTGGGCTCAAACAGGGTTTAGATTTTACTCGGAAATGCTCAAATTTGATGCAGAATATAGCGGAATTCGCAACCCAGTCACCATAGGATAGCGCTCCCATTCAATACAGGCATCGGTATTAGTACCTTCCACCCAGTTATTATTGGATAGCGATATGGGTGCGGCCCGAAAAATTTGAGTTAACGTTTTAGGTAGTGTACATCACGAGCTGTGCCGCCTAATGTCAGGAATACCGCAGCACATGAGGTGGTGTAATTTGTACTTGAGATACTACACAGTACTGCATAGTTTGTGAGGTGCTGGTTCTCATGACGAACGCTGACGTGAACGATGAAAATTACTGTCCTGAACGTGTTGGTGAGTTGGCAACGAAAATCCAGTCAAGTGCAGGTCATCTTCAGAAGTGTAGTGATAATTTTGAGTACGATTTTAGGAAGGGAATGCCAGCCGTCAAAGTCAGTGCTTGCAAGAGAAAAAGTGCGTATAAATTCAAGATTAAAACTTTGACTGCAACGTGCGCCACCGGTGGCCATGGAGGGGATTTGCATAATGCTGCTGATCACGAACTCAATTTTCTTACATTCTTACTTAAAGTTAAATGAAGGCACGATCCAGTTGATGTTTTTTATTTTCTAAATTACTTACCACAATTGATTTTAAGTTCGGGTTGAATATTGAACTTCAGTTTAACCAATTGCGGTCAAAGTGTCAAGTCCCGCCTGAAACTGGTACTTTCAATAAGTACCCTTCACTGGAGAGGCCCAGTAGCCCTGTATACGCCTCGGGATAGTACCGAGTACATATAATAAGTAACTTCTACTGGGGAGGTACAGTAGCCTCATGTATATCTGTATACGCCTCGGGGTATTACAGAGTACCGAGTACTTTCAATAAGTACCTTCCACTGGAGAGGCACAGTATAGCCTCATGTATATCTGAATACGCCTCGGGAAGGGAAGGCTCCACCGCTGCCGGAGCGTCGTCGTATCACCCCCTTCCGTGAATCTGCCTTTATCGCCCCATCAAACTGCTCTCTTCGCTCTCTCCCTTTCTCGCACTCCCGCATTCGCTTCATGTTCGTCCGTCTGAGGTGGCTCAAAAGGTGCGTCTTTCGCCCTCCTAGCGCTGCTGTTTAGGCTGTGAAGTGACAGCAGTTGGTCTTTTCAACTTCGTTTTGCCAGTGTCAGCAATTGTGAACCTTATCATGGTATAGGACGGTGTAGGATCCATTCAATACTGAACCGATTGATCATGGCTGGAGCGGTATAGGACGATATAAGATTCATTCAATAGTGAACCGATTGATCTTGGCTGGAGCGGTATAGGGCGGTATAGGACCTATGATGTTAGGACCATTCAACCTCCTTGTATAGGACACATTCAATACTGAGCCGATTGCATGACTTCTTCAGAGACTTTGGTGCTGGCTGTGCTGTTGTGGCCATGGGAGTACATCCTAGTGTGCGAAGACTTGCTCAATGTGTTGCCGCAACACCAACGCAACTCGTTTGAATGCGTGTGTGTTGTTTCTCCGTGTGAGGTTTTTCGTTGTGTGAAGTGTTCACTTCATCTTTGCCGCAAGTGTCCGGAGATGACGGAGGCGAGTTGGTAAGAATCCAAGAGGCATGGGACTTCTTTCTTAAACATGTTGATGACATTTGTGCGGTTACTACGGTTTGTTGGGTTAGGTTGTGAGTAGGAGAATAGAAAAACCGACTAAGCTGGTCAAATCCATTCTTTTCCTTTCCAAAAAGTGTAAAACATATAATTGCACGATTATATCTCACCACGTATGCTAAAATCAATTTGAAAAAAACAGTGAAAAAATTGAAATGCTATTCATTGATACCGGTATGCAAATGAGCAATTTACCTAATTGTACACATGTGTCCCAATACGTAGTAAAAGTGTTAACCTACTAAGGCTCTAATTGAGACTTTTCAGGACCTAGAGTGAAGGTGGTCTTAAAAAGTTCTTATTCATCCACCCCGGCGGTCCATGCTTCGGCGGTTCAGTATCTGGAATGGGAACGATGCAGAGATGATGAGCCATGAACCTAACGCATATGGCACGGAAATTCCTGAAGCATCTTCTCATCCTTACGGCACCGGCGCAACGGAACTCGAAGTATTTACTACTGTTCCCGAGTGTCATTAACTGGAAGTTATCGTTGAGAACATACGCAAGAAGATAATCGCTAGGAGAACATTCAGTTCGAACGTTTCAAGCCCAGGATCATTTTCAACAAGTTTGTAAATCATGAAGCGACAATTCAAAACTCCATCTTCGTATCTAGTTTGCGTTTGCAAAGTAGCTGCACTTATAACGTTCGACTCCAAGAACCCGTACGCCAATTTGCTTAGAGTAAAAAACGCAACCTTTTAAATCGAGTGAATTCAGTCGATCCACGACTTATTACATCAAATGTGAATGTCTTATGTGGACAAAAATTAGCCTCGGTTACGTAACTACTGCATTGTTTAATTTAAATAACTAATGCATAGGACTCATTTTGAGTCGAGGTTTGCATGAAATTATTAATGTAAAACTCGGAAGTTGAACTGCATCGATAAGCTGTGACTACAAATCTAGCTCAATGCATTGAACTGCATTTGCGATCTTTCTTGAACGCGCTGACTGCAGTGGGACCCACCGGTGGTCACATAAATACGTTGTCGGACGTAAATGAAGGCACCAATCCTGTCAGTGTTGAATCTGAATTAAATATTGAATTTTAGTTGAACGCACCCCAGTCTAGACGGGTTAATGAAGGCAACACCGTCTCAATGTATGCCGTTTCCAACTGTTGAATGCCGGAATGAGCTTCTGTTTGAATTGAATATTTGTGTTGAATCCACCCCAGTCTACGTGGGTAGATGGAAGCACCATCCTTTCAATGTTTGTGGACATAAATGTAAATGAATGTAAATAAATAAATAAATTAATAAGTAAATAAATAACATAAATATTGCAACTTGAATTGAACTTTGAAGTTTTGTGTTGAACCCACCCCAGTGTAGGTGGTCATGAAGGTAACCTGAGCAACACAGGGTGAGGGCCGTGTACGGTCCTGGAGAGAAGATTCGGCCGTGGTCTCCCCACCGAGCTGGGCAAGCGCCGCTACGTATCTTGTACCTGCTACTGCTGCTGCCTCTCTCTCTTTATCTTCTTTTCTCCTTCTCTCTCTCTCTTTTTTTGCTAGTGTGTTTGTTATTATTTGCCTCCCTCTCTCCTTCTCTTTCTCTTTATCTTCCTCCCTCCTCTTTTTATCTTCCTCATCTGTCTCTCTCTTTCGCTTTACTGGTGCTGCCGATGTGTTATTAGTTGGTACTTTCCTCCCTCTTTCTCTCACACTCTCTGTCTCTCTTTTCCTCTTTGCTGGTCCTTCTTATTTTAATACTGCGCTTTGTGTATTGCTTTTGTTACCTGTTCATTGTTAGTTCAAATTCAGTTATTGCAATATTGTCCCCAGCGCTTCAATAGAGACTGACGTGCTGCACTGGCAATCTGATTCTCCAGTGATCTTCACACATCGCATTGAGATCGGTGGCCACGTGCGCCACCGGTAGCCACGGAGGGAATTTTCGTAACGAAGCTGACCGACCAGTAGTCACAAACTCGATATTCTTAAATACTTAATGAAAGCTAAATAAAGGCGCGATCCAGTTCATGTTTGCTATTTTCAAAATTGCGTACTCCAATTGACTTCGAATTTGAGTTGATCATTGAACTTCAGTTTGACCAACAGTGGTCTAAGTGTTGATATGAACGCAGTTCTGCGTGCTGCCAGGAGAGTGATGCCACTCGAAATATCGCTCTGCAACATTTCATCTCAGATAACTGACGTGGGAGTGTTGGTTACGGGAGCAGTGGATCAGAAAGAAAGAAAGAAAGAAAGACAGACAGATAAAAAGAAGAGTCTATTTCCAATAAAGTTGATACATGAAATGCATAACATTGGTTTTTAAAATGTCTTCACACTAAGATCTTTAGTTGATATTAACAAATGGGTATCGTAATACTGCTTTTCTAGAAAATTCTTCTATTGACGTAAACAAGAAAATGGTCGTTTTGACGTAAACTTGCAAATTATTCTTTTGATATTGACCAGAAAATTATTCTTCTGATGTTTACTAAAAAATTTTCTTTTGACGTAAACTAGAAAATTATTCGTTTAACGTTCAGTAGAAAGTTATTCTTTTGAGCGTTGCGGGGATGAATTCCACACAACGCTGCTCCTTCTGAATGCAGGTGTCTGGTCCCCTTCCTGGCATTGTCCTTATTTTGTGGCCGTTGTTGCGGCATGCATTTGTAGCGGCCGCTTGTTTGCTTGAGCCGCCGTGACGGCTGCTTGCACCGCCACAGCGGCTGCTTGCACCGCCACGACGGCTGCTTGCACCGCCACGGCGGTTGCTTGCACCGCCACGACGGCTGCTTGCACCGCCACGACGGCTGCTTGCACCGCCACGGCGGTTGCTTGCACCGCCACGGCGGTTGCTTGCACCGCCACGACGGCTGCTTGCACCGCCACAGCGGCTGCTTGCACCGCCACGACGGCTGCTTGCACCGCCACGGCGGTTGCTTGCACCGCCACGGCGGTTGCTTGCACCGCCACGACGGTCGCTTGCACCGCCACGACGGTCGCTTGCACCGCCACGACGGTCGCTTGCACCGCCACGACGGCTGCTTGCACCGCCACGACTGTTGCTTGCACCGCCACGGCTGTTGCTTGCACCGCCACGACGGTTGCTTGCACCGCCACGACGGCTGCTTGCACCGCCACGACGGCTGCTTGCACCGCCACGACGGCTGCTTGCACCGCCACGACGGCTGCTTGCACCGCCACGACGGCTGCTTGCACCGCCACGACGGCCGCACCACAACCAAGAGTGTGGCCCCTCTGCCACTCTCACTATATTGATCGGCAGGCCCCTCTCTCTGCGCTCCCGCCTGTTTATTATTGCTGCGCGCTCCCAGCCTCTTCCTCCTCCTCCTCTCCGTCTGCGTCTGCTGCTGCCGTCCCGAGCTCGCTGTTTCGCCCGGCTTCTGCTTTCCGTTCCCCGCTGGGATGCTACGTACTGTCTGTTGCTTGTGTGCAGTTGTGCAGGAATGGGAGCGTTCCATCTTCACATATGTTGCTAATGTGTAGTTGCTGAGGAATGTGAGCGTTGTATATTTACTTATTTAGCTAATATGTATTCGCTGAGGAATGTGAGCGTTGCATATTATAATTCAGTCGATCTTCATGTTCCACGACGGTCGGTCGGGTTCTGCTTTCCGTTTCGCTCTGGGATACTGCGTACTCTGTGTAGCTTATGTGGAGTTGCAGAGGAATCCGTAACACAAAGATGAGGTGACGTCGTATGTCATTTCATGCGGACCTTGCATTATAAGAAGGATACAGGTCATCATCTTGTACTGGGGTTCCCAACCTGGGGTGCTTGCGCGAGAAAAGTCCAGGCAAATAATAGGATATTGGCTATATGTTGATTTTTTATTTCAGGAAATGCGAGGTTCTATTGGCATTTCTGTAGGGGTACAGGGGCAAAAAAAAGGTTGGGACCTAGTGGGAACGTCAACTTATGCGGGCACGGACATCTTATGCGGGCCTTGACACTCCAACATCCGCATTTTTATACTCATGTTATCGTTGCCACAGCCATTGTGATTAGACTGCCGCTGGCATCAGGTTGTCACCCATATCAAAATGAGGAAGAAGCTGTCACTTGCCAGTGAACTTCAAAGAACATATTAACACGTTGGCTGCGATACGACCCACCGGCGGGTCGTGCTTAAGTTTTTCCTGCTGCGATCCGAACCATCGATGGGTCGTTTGGAAAAGTTTTAACAATCTTTTAAAATCAATGCCATTTAATGGACCTAGTTACTGTTTGGCATTTTAAAATTTCTAAAAAATTTTTAATTTAAGTTTGAGTTGAATACTGAACTTTTGTTTGTTCAATGTGTTAAGGAACCAATTTAATAGAAATGCAACATGTTAAGGCCATTTTGGAAAGAGGACCGAATAGTCCCTGTGGGGCGTTATTGGAGGGTTCACTTGTGCGGATACGAACATCACCTAATGCGAACCTCAACTTCATACATGGTTCTGGTGACTAATAACTTGAATCAAGCATCGTTCATTAACTTGTGCAAATTTTTATCCGTGTTAGTTACGGTTCACTTAAAATGATGCATAATTCGAGGGTCGACTGTATTGTGGTTTTCCCTTTCACCATACCATAGACGTGTACTAGCGTGACAAACTTCGGAAGTAGAGAATAATTTCGGCGATTTTTATACGTGTTAGTTACGGTTCACGTAAAATGATGCTTAATTCAAGTGTCGACTGTCGACTATTTTCCCTTTTGCCATAGACGTGCACTAGCGTGACAAACTTCGCAAGTAGAGAATAATTTCGGCGATTTTTATATGTGTTAGTTACGGTTCACGTAAAATGATGCTTAATTCAAGTGTCGACTGTCGACTATTTTCCCTTTTGCCGGAGACGTGCACCAATAAACTCACTTTCAAACTTCGCAAGTAGATACAGCTGGGCCTGCTGCTCTTGCTAACAAGCTGGCGCCAAACGTAACAAGATGACCCTATGTAATGAGACCAGGGAAGAGCTGTTTAACGTCGACACGTTACACTGTCGTCAATGATACCATCGGTAACCGCTTACGTTATCTATGTGTGATCGGGGCGGCCAGTGACCCAGTCATTGAGAGTGTTTGCTTTGTGCTAAAAACGAACTCCTCAACTGAGGCTGCGCTCAATGATGCTCTTGTTTGTTGTTCCTAGTCCGTAGGAAATGGTGCGTGGGAAAACACAGCAGTGGAGGGTTAAACGAACCTCCGTGGTTCCTAATACTTGCTAGTATCCTAATACTCAGCAGCAGTGAAGGCAAAAACGAACCTCCGTGGTTCTTAACATTCAGCAGGAGGGAAGGGCAAAACGAACCTCCGTGGTTCATTATGCTTATTAGTATCTTGATACTCAGCA
Source organism: Platorchestia sp. MABIK (assembly GCA_014220935.1). Lineage (NCBI taxonomy): Eukaryota > Metazoa > Arthropoda > Malacostraca > Amphipoda > Talitridae > Platorchestia > Platorchestia sp. MABIK. Next base: position 16,801 of record JACJUY010011323.1, read on the forward strand.
GCAGTGAAGGCAAAGACGAACCTCCGCAACTTATTTAAACTCGTGATACTCGAAGAAGAACAATACCAGGAATACCCTGACGGGGGTACTCGTGACGACCAAGAACAATACCAGGAATATTCGCGACACCACGAGCGACCTCCACGACCTGGAATAATATTAAGATTCGTGTGCACTACGATGATAATACATCAAGCATGATCGTATCACGTGGGCTAATTACCTGTCGTTGATTGGCAGGACGTACAGTGCCTTACGAGTGCACGGTGTCGCAGCTGATTGTGTAGCGCTAATAAAACATTGAACGTACAACACGCAAAATTCTACGGATTTTACGCTCAAATTTCACTCATTGACGAGAGGAGCATTTGTCTTTCGACGGCATCAGTAAAATACATTTTAATGCGAGTTATTCAATAACTTATTTTACGCTCAAATTTCACTCATTACCGAGAGCGGCATTTAACTTTCGACGGCACCCGCAAAATATATTTTTAAATACGAATTATCCAATGAATTTTCAACAGATGGGACCACTAGTAATGCCGGAGTGCTAGGTGTACCCTCTACATATGCGGACATGGTGTGAGAGATTCGGACGGTATACGAGTAAATTTTTTTCACTCATGAAAAAAAAAAATTTACTCCTATAATTAAGAACAAATTTACTTCCATTTCTTCAGAACAACTCCTATTTCTTACAACCCTTACGTGGCGTCATGTGATCTCCAAAGCAATTTACAGTAATTTGACATGATAGTTAAGGTCGAGATTCCTTAAAATTCGCTTGGAATTCAACTGTTGAAACTACCCGCACTTTTTGCGCCTTTACGAGTCTAGGCAAGAAGTATTCCAGCTTAGGTCTCGCGGTGTTATCGAAACGATGTGTGAAGTCTATTTAACACGTTGACTGACATGGGTTAAACCGAAATTCAATATACAACTCAAATTTCAAGGCAATTGTTAAAAGCAATTTTGAAAATAGTAATCGTTAACTGGATCATGCCCTCATGTAGCTTTAATTAAGTATTTATGAAAATTGACTTTGTAACTACTGATCGGTCAGCAGCATTGTGAAAATCCCCTCCGCGGTCACCGGTGGCTCACGTTGCGGTCAAAGTGTTAAAGTAGCATTGTAGTAGCTTGCGTCTGGCATAGGAGCTCGGGAAAGCATAAATTAGCCCAGCATGCATGTCTGGGTCACGCAGTCTGCTCGGTCATTTGGTCGCCTCGCTTGTTTGGGTCTTCGGTCGAACCACGTTATTGGTCATCGAGTGTTGAGTACCCTGAGCTATTTAGTAGCAGTGGTACGTATGTGTCGAGCTCCCAGGGCTATTTGAGACGTAAGCGCTGAAAACTCATGGCTATTTAGTAGCAAAAGGTACGTAAGTGTCGAGTTCCCATGGCTATTTGATACATAAGCGCTGAGTTCCCAGGGTTATTTAGTTGCAGTGGTACGTGTGTGTCGAGTTCCCAGGGCTATTTGATACATAAGTGTTTAGTACTCAAGGCTATTTAATATTATAGTAACACCAGTAATCATTAGCAGTAACCATTTCCCCCTCCAATACTGCACCTCACCCCTACACCCTCACCCCACACCCGCACCCCGTCAAGAGAGGCGGGCCGTGAATTGCTGGCTTCCTCACCCCGCTGCGGGTGCCCGCGTCCGTCGCTCGTCCGCCGGACACGGGCCGCTTCCGGTCCGTCCCTTGTCACCGCCGTGTGTTGTGTCACGAATTGACACCGTCATGCGTTGTCACAAGTTCACATCTTTACACGTTGTCACAAATTGACACCGTCATGCGTTGTCACGAATTGACACCGTCACACCTTTTCACGAATTGACACCTTCACACGTAACAAATTGACACTGGCTTGTGTTGTCATTATTTGACACCGTCTCGCGGCGTCACAAATTGACGCTATTGACACCGCCACAAGCGTCTATGAGGAGACACGAAGAGCAGCTCCGTTTCGCCTTGTAATTTGCCGGCCATTTCGAGCTAGTCAGATTCAGCGTTGTCTGGTGTGCGCGCTATGATCACTAGGTGCGTGTTTCTTGGCCAATTGGTGGCTGCGTTCTCCGTTTGTCTGCGCTGGGCATTTCAGTTCGTTTGTTAATTGTGGCGTGTGTGGAAACTGAAGATATTGTTGGTCACTCGACGGCATTTCTTCTTAACTATTTTGCTCATACGCATACACAATTTTGTTACCATTTTGCTCATATGAATACGCAATTTTGTTACCATTTTGCTCATACGCATACGCAATTTTGTTACCATTTTGCTCATACGAATACGCAATTTTGTTACCATTTTGCTCATACGCATACGCAATTTTGTTACCATTTTGCTCATTCGAATACGCAATTTTGTTACCATTTTGCTCATACGAATACGCAATTTTGTTACCATTTTGCTCATACGAATACGCAATTTTGTAACTAAATAGCTCAAACGAATATGCAATTTTGTAACGATTTAGCTCATAATGCGGATATCGACGGCGTACCTTCCTAACTATTAATAAAGTTTAAATATTACAACTTTTCTGACTTGACAATCGTTTTACTCTTGGTAAAATTCTGTGAATTTCAATTATTCCCGTTCCACCGAACACTTTAAAAGTTTAATTTACAGTCGTTTTTTTCTGGGTTCAACGGGCGGCTGTGGCGCTGTGTTGCTGCTGCCAGCGCTCGCGTGGCACTTGCTATTCCGATGGACTTCCTCCTTGGGCTGGTTTTGTGTGCACTGGAGACTTGTCTCTGACTCACTTACTTCCCTCTGACTCAGACTCACTTCCCTCTGACACAGACTTACTTCCCTCTGACTCAGACTTACTTCCCTCTGACTCAGACTTACTTCCCTCTGACTCAGACTTACTTCCCTCTGACTCAGACTTACTTCCCTCTGACTCAGACTCACTTCCCTCTGACTCACTCACTTCCCTCTGACACAGACTTACTTCCCTCTGACTCAGACTTCCCCACTTCTGAAAGCTTTTCCTTGCTTTGGAATTCCCTCTCTGCCTTCCCTCTCTTTGAGACCCCTCTCTATCGAGCCTTCCTCTCTACGCCGCGTCCCTCTTTTCAAGCGCTCGTATTACTCACGCTCCGTCTTCCCTGGGCTGCCTCTGAGTCATGCTTTTTCACCAGTGTTATTCACTAATTTTTGTAAGAGAGCCACTTCGGTTAAACGCATTGATTGAGAGAGCCGCAGCTACTGCAAGTTAGTGTATTTTATGTAAATTATGTATTAAATAATTTTAAAATTTTTCGAGACCCGTGAATTGAGTCATCGCGAGCCGCGCAATGAATACCCCTCCACTGCGTAACACGTTGACTGTGATGGGTTCAACTGAAGTTCAGTATTCAACTCATATTTAAAGTCAAACATTGTTAGCAGTTTTATAAATACCAAACTGGGTATTTTAAAGACCTTTAATTTTAAAAGATTGTTGAAATTCTTCAACTTCGATAAAATTACGTAGGCCTTTGTGTCGTGATCCCTTCTGTATCAGCAATTCGTTGTGAATTATGGATCGTCCGCTGAGATGTTCAATGTAGTTT
>JACJUY010011324.1:0-25883 GCA_014220935.1 Platorchestia sp. MABIK
CAGGGAAAGTTCTCAGCGTAGCACCACAAAAGAAGCACGAAAATTTTTTGGCTCTAAGAAAGATTTCCTAACTCGGGAAGCAAGCTCTTCGTCAGGGTCGTCAGTTGATTCAACTTCCTCTACAAACCGAGAACAACCTTTACGAACTTTGGGAAGTAATTCAATTTTTATTTCGGCACGTTCATCGTGCGATGCCGAAGCAAAGAGAATTGAAACGATAGCCGTTTCGAGACCGACGGATTTAGATGAAGTAAATTTGCACGCAGTGAGTGATGGTAATTATTCGAATGGAGATGTCAGGTTGCCGAGCCAGTTAAGTTGTCTAAATATAGGCACAGAAAATGATATTCCCGATGTTCACCTACCCAACTCTTCAACTAAAATATTATCCGTTACATATTTGTAAGAAATGTGTGCCACAGGAAGCTTCAGGAAGAGCGAATATTTTCTCTAACGCGAGAAAAGCTCAAATAACTACCGAATGGCGTTTTAGTTCCATTCGTCAAGTAAATCAATTTTCACTCTCAAACATTGGCATTTAAGAGCGACACGTATCACTTCTCAATAACCCACTACCGAAGAATGAAAGTTGGGCGTGGTTCATTCAGCCCATCAAGTTGTATAACAAGGATGAAATGCATACTTCTACATATTTAGATTTCGTTGAAATCTATGCAGTCACGCTGAAAAAAATCTTGAACGAAAAATAAGAAAGAATAGATGACCCTTAAGTCTCTTTCATGTGGTGCAACTATTTTACCTACGAAAATTAGCGCTTGGGGGACAGATGATGCGAGGACCGGAGCAGAAAATTAGGTAGGCCTTTCTTTTATCACAGCTACCTTATTTTTAAGAGCCCATTACTTTCTTCTTCAACGCCTCTCTTCTAGCCTTGCCGTTTCTATGCTCAGTGTGTGGGTACACATCAACTCCTGTACCCGTAATTCCATATTAAATGATACCCTCTTACTTCTCTCTTGGGAACTCTTTTGGTGTGGTTAGAGTGGCTTAGACTAACTTTTAATCTGATCTTATGACTCCTTCGCCAAGGGCACATGGTCTCGTATAGTGGAAAAGCCGCGCTGTGTTTATAATCCAAGATGACCATCCAGATACCTCATCTTACTGTAAATATCCTCGTATCTCATTTAGGGCACATGCTAGCTAGGTGACTGACCTAGATTGAAACGTCGCCCTCTTTTAAGATTTTAAAATATCTAATTTATCTTGGACTATTTTTACTCCAAATTCCTCCTCTGGGCTAAATTGAAGGGTTTGAATAGTGTGCATTGGGGGACTTGTGCCGAAATCTGTCTTATTTTTTCAGCACTTTTTTTTACAACAGCGCTCATAAGCTTTAATGATCCAAAATCCGTAACACATGTTGGAAAGGGCTGTGGTAGAATTATTTTATAATTTGGTAAGACTCGTTTTTCATCGTCTGTCTTAATCGACCTCAACTGTAAGCAGACGTTCCACCGCCTGGTGACGCTTAGAATCTTCTATACTCTGCTTGCTTAATTTTGCTCGTGCTCGTTTGGTTGCGATTCATTCCTTCAGTGCATTATGTCGCTGAACACTCTGCATTGAACTAATGTAATAATTTGTAATTATGAGACGAGGTAGGAAGACTGTACGCACGTTTTTATAATTTTGTGTTGATAGTGAAATTATGTATTTTGATATGACTCTGATTTTAATAAATGCCTTGATGCTCTGAACACTTGTGCCAGTGTGATTTCTACACCTATATGTTTCGTTTTATCTATAGTAGAAGAAGAGTCTAAGGTTGGTTTCGTTATGTTATTCATTATTTTTGACTTCCAAAAGATGACATTTGTAAGATTTTGAAGGTTAATAGTGTCGTGCTAATAATCGGCGTTATGTACTTCGTAATTCGTGTAAGATGTTTGTTTTAGTTCGAAATCAAATCACTTATAAATTCAAAGGAAATAACGAAATTATGCTGGAATTATCTATCTCATCGATGTTTCGATCCTTATATTTTTATTGCCACTACATGTGAGCATTATTGCAATGTATCTACAACTGTTTCTGATGGGTGTGTGCTGATTTCATGTTTTAAGATGATCTCTTTGGATTCTTAGATTGATCGAAATAACTTCCCTAATAGTATCACAATTATTAAAAATTAGCTCAATTTCTCCTAATAACTTAAGATGGATGAATGTTTTAGAGATGCTGGTCTTGTTTATTTCGAAAAAGAAATGACTGACTTCAGCTTTCAAAAGTTTAATTACGATTTTACTTCACTAGGACTGTCTACATAACGATTACACACGAGCATGCGCTCGTGTGTAATTGTTTGAGCTATTTCTGAGTGTAGTCGAAAATAAATCAAGCTGGCTAAAACAAATCCAGATCCCTAAAATTTCACACTTAACGTAATATTGTGCAGTTTTGAATTTCCTCGAAGCTCTCGAGCCAGTGAGATAGTGATTCAGGAGAAAAAGCTCCACCGAAATATGTCTTCACTGATCTTCAAATCTGAGGAAATTCTGCCAAATTATCAAGCCAGCGTCGTACATACTGACACAAACGGTTCAACATTGTAACTTGTTCAACTTGACCGCAAAAATCGAATTAGCGCTCACCATTTGTCGTTTCCGCAGGAATTTAGGAGTTTCGCATCTTTTGAGTACGAGGTTGAAAGTTTAAAATTGAGTTTCTACCTGTATTTTAGAAATAGTCTTTGTTCAGAGAAAATAAATGGATGTATAGAAGTATAGTTTGGACTTGTGCGTTAATCATCTCTAGGCGATTGTGGTTATCGATCACAGACTCGCCAACGTTATTTTTTTACTTTGAAGGATATGAACAAACTTAGAGTGAATTTTTTAGAAAATCTGTTGTTCATTCACTGACAGGGAGTGTTAACTAAAAATAGCTGGCTGAAAGACGCATACACAAAAATACGCTGATCGATGGTCCGGCAATTATTGTTGGTCTTGGTCAGATTTAATCGTAATCCTTATCTAATCTATTTCATTGCTATTAGTATTATCCCCCTGATAAAATTATATGTACTAAAATTAAAATACAGTAGCTTTGAATCAGCCTAGCAATATGAGGGTATGCACGATCGAGCGCTGGATATTTGCTACCGCTCCTGAGGGATGTCATGTTTGATTCGCGAACGGTGGCAAGCCGATACGTAGAATTCGTCCAGATGGCTTGCTGTCGAGATGTGATAGTGAGGGACAGTCACCACTTTTCTATCAATATTCATTATTTCTTACCTGGATTAACTTGCGTTTCAAGTAAGATACATCCATGTTTTTAATCATGTATACCCATAGACAGTGAAAAACCCTTCCTCGTAATTCTAGACCTGTGACACGTTGGTACGCAGCAAGTATCTGGATCCACGGCATTCAATAGTGAAATACTAACATGTTCATTCTTGTTATTGTGGACCATAGGTAGTTATTCTTGATAAATATTTTATTGCAGTTGATATAAAGAAACGATTAATATGTCTCTTAAAACAATTTTTAATTTACAACATTTATTCCTCGAAATAAGTTCTTCAAATAAAAATTTGGTCACCTGTTTCTAATATGTTTTAGGACTTTCACAAATGCGAATCATGGGGGCTATCATGGGGGTCATTATGTACATCTGGGGGGTTTTAAACCACTCTAGAATCGATCTTGCAACTGAGTCACAGTAATTTTGGACAATCTTCTCGATGTAATAGTGCATGGACAATCTTTTCGACTTGTTTCAGATGGTCAAACAAATTTCTAAATTGGTTCATATATGGGGACTTATCTGGCCAATCTAAATGCATAGCTCATCCTTAATGACTTTCATGCCAATTAATGATGATTCTAGCCTGATGCATCCGGCAATTGCCATCTTGAAAGATATACGGAGTAACATGTTTTTAGACTTTTACATTTTATACTAACTGTAAAACTTGGTTTCCGTACTCAACGGAGCCATGTTAGTTCAGTTTTAGGGATAACTCAAGTGCTTGCCATAGCCGTGTGTGTATAGGACCTGACTCCGTGCGGGGAGACCCGGGTTCGAGTCTCGGCGCTGGTGGCGATTTTCTCTGTTGGGTATAGGAGAAAAATTCTAAGCACAATACCCCTCTCTACCCAGGTGTCTGAAATGGGTACCGGTCTTTGACCGGGAGAAAGCGTCATGGTGTCCTGGTGTTAGTTCTAAGGCATTTGAAAAACCAATGTAAAAGGTGATATGTATCATGCTTCAATTGGAAATAAAGCATCCGTAGATGCCGATGTTATTTTTTTTGTGGGTAGTTGAAACATCCCCAAAAGATGACAGACCCTCCTTCTTTAATCGCCTCTTCCTCATAGGCTTGGTCGAAGGTTTTAATAGATCTTCATAACACAATACGACGGCTGTCATCATCATAAAGAAAAAGTAGTATTTCATTTGACCACATGATATTTCTCTACTCATCTATACTTCAATATGAGTGCACTTTGGTCCAGTTTTTATGAGAAGTTTTATGGACAAAAGTTAGCACCAACTCTTTCCCAGCCATATATCCATTACAAAAAGTTTCCTACAAAAAGCTAGTTCAGACACGTTGATGCAAAGAGATTCCATGAAAAAACTAATAACAGAAAGGAGAGGTTCTTATCAGAATTTTCTTCCATTAACAATATGACCCAGAAATGCTGTAGGTACCAGATCGTTTCCATTGTTGGTGGATTTGCATCACAGTGCAGCATGAAATACCAGCAAATTCCGCTACTTGATTTACTGATTGTCTCTTAATCCGACCAAATGCAATTTCCCCTTTTTGCCATTCAGCCACGTCTTGCTTTCGTCCCATCATTGAGGAAAAAAATAGGGAACAAGTCTAAAACGTAACAGGTCAGCTCTAAATTCTACGAAATGAAGGCTGACACTGGTTCACACCTGCTGGTAACCTAATCTTTGGTCACAGCTTTGAACACCTGTTGGTGAACGTTGTAAATAACTGTAACTTGAAAAACATTAGCTCACTAACTTTTTGTTCGGGATCTTATAACAGGAGTATAACAAACTCTTTGCAGTTCACAATCTGGTTAGATTTTGATTGGTGTAAAATTAAATTGCTGTGTGTTTGCTTATAACTAATATCTCTTAAATAACTACAGCAGTCAGGCTAATAAAATGAACTAAAACTATATCGATGGAGCCATGTCATTGCGAGGAACGGTTTCATGAATTTCAACAATTTTTTAATCAACCTCCGCTCAATGAAATGTTATGTAAATTCGTTCATGTAGAAAATTACTTGTGCTATTCATATTGCCAAATTGCACAATACGAAATCATTTGCATATATGCTTTTTGTTGTTCAAGTCATCTGAGCTGCTTAAAAAATTAGATCAACTGCGCCAGGGGGCGTGATTCTAAGAAATTATTAATTATAATAAACACTGCTTAACTAGACTGCAAAAACTTTTCTTCTGTTGCGGCTTGGTTTATAGACATTCCTCGTCCGAAATTCCCAGCTGATAACTCAAGCCCGTTTTATGGTTCTAGAATAACTTCATATGATTGTAATTCGCGAAGTCAAATATTTTAATTATGAGTTTAAATTCAAAATAAGCAGAAAAGTAATCAAATAGTATCAGGTTGTAGAGGAGTAAAATAATACCTGATGAATTTGTATCTGGACAATCTCCACTATAATACACCTTTGGAAAATTTACTCCTACTCTGGAACGTCAGTTCATAGAACTCCCCAAATTAAAATGTAGTGTTTATTTACGTATTTCTCCATTGTCTGAACTTTAATGCTAAGAAGTAATTTTTAATGTGCTATTAAATTTAGCAATAACGGATGTTTTCAAGTTCTTCAGGTAGAGACTATAACAATATTGATGGCACTAATTTTTAGCTTTGCATTGCCTATTAGTAAAGAAATAATGCCATTCTAAGACCTTCAAAAATTCATAGTAAGTTTTTATTTGTCCTTGTTTGAACAGATGTTTAAAAATACTTGCATATAATCAAATGCTACCCTTTTAGGTCATATATTGTTAATGAAGTCAAATAGTATTTAATGACTACTGAGCAATTAAGCACTGGTATGATTTTGTAATCCTGCTTGAAGCTATAAAATTTTACTTTGGTAACTCATTTTTTGATTTAAGTAATGCTAGTCTCCATAGGGAATATTGTATTATTTTAAAAAGTTGGTAAAATTTTTCAGACAATAAATTTTAGAGAATATTTACTATTTAGTATGGTCAAAAAATTAGTATATCTAGATCTTTGTTGCATCCATTAAAACATTAATGTGTTATGAATTTGAAAAAGATATCTTATTGATTTTCTTGTAACATGCCCAGACTGTTTATTAACATGGTTATCTAGTTTTAGATCTTCATTAGAAAAAGGCCTTTACATTGGCAAAAGCAAATCTTACTTATAGTTTGTAAAGTGTACAGTAAAGCTTAATTTATCTTAAAATTACTCCTTGTATAACTTTTATACATAAGTTAAGCATATTGATAAATACCAAAATTTTATTTTTATTAAAAGTGGAACTGTTGACTTATATATTGGATATTTTCTAAAATAAATATATATTAGATTAGTGAATCACTTTGAAAGTTTTTGTTATTCCTTGGAAGGATCTATGCATACACAATTCCTAATAGCTTTAAGGCTATTTATCCTACATCACTCTATTGGTTTCATTATAATCACTAGATATCATAATCAATTATTAGGATATGAGGTTTTGATTTTTATAACCAATTTTCTGAAAAAAATTTAAATTTATTCATATCAGCAAGACTGACCATATAAAATGAATTAAGCAGTAAAAATGTTATAACTTTAGGAATCTTTATTTTAGTTTAAGCTTAACTTCATTAATGATATGAGTAATTTCAAAATTTGATTGCTCATTATAATTGGTATTGATTTGTTTCCTATTTTCTAATATATACTGGGTTGTGTAGTCTGTGTCAAAAATTTGTTAGTTCTTGCACAATTTTATTGGGAAGTACTTTTTAGAGAAGCATCTCTTTCACTTCATGATTGATAAATGCTGTGTATGGCTTCCATCATGTTTGCAGTAAATGATTAGAAGCTTAAGAGCTTCCATCATTTAGTATGGCTTTTCATCACACAATCTTAAATGCTCTTTGTGAGGACATTTGTGTTATATGAAAATAGTATTTTAACACATTAACTGCCATGGGTTGAACTAAAGTTCAATATTCAACTCAAATTTAAAGACAATTATAGTTAAAGATTTTGAAATTAATTAACATTAACTGGATTATGCTTTTATTTAGCTTTGATTAAGTATTTACACAAATTGAGTTTGTGACTACTGGTTGGGCAGCATCATTATGAAAATTGCTGGTGGCTCACATGGCGGTTAATGTGTTCATGCTTTTTAAATCTTGAAGTTGGCAAAATCAATTATAATTGTTAAGACAACTTATAAAATGTCATTGTGACTTTCCAACCAGTGGGATAGGTTTGAGTGATGAAACCATTGAATTTGAACTTGTTTTATTTAGGCTATAGCCCTTGCTCGGGAAGCAAAATATTTATATCCACTATTCAAAAAGTACATTTGCATTAGTTTCATCCTTGTGAATTTTTAATGTATTTTTATATTTCCTAAAGCTATGATCTATATTGCTGGTTTTAAAATATGTTATGCTAGTGTTAGATCTGTGATTATTGTCAGGGTTCCTTGTGATTTCAGTTGTCATGTCTGTTGAAATGATCAAACCAAATTTTTTTAAATATAGATGCAGTAAAGAGAAGTTAAAAAGTAGAATTTCTCTAAATTTTGATTTTAATGAATAACTCAGCCTATCTTTTCTTGTATGTGCTGCTCTGCATTGCGTCATATTTCTTAATTAATTTTGTTTTATCGTCTGTTTTACAGGTTTTAATTTAGATTTAGATATTTCTAATATCTAGTATTAGGTTAAATTTAAAGTTAAATTTTTTTACATTCAATCAAAATTGCCAAAATTTTGCTCTCATGGAGCACTGTGAAGCATCTCAAGCAAAGTCACAGTCACCAAGATATGTACAAAATCTCAAGAGCCATTTGAAGGGGTTGGGTCCTTGCTCATGCTGTTGTAAGATCACACGCGATGTTCTTGATGTGGTGTACCTAGTGATTTTTCTGTTGGGTGTAGTTACAAACTGGCAGTCCTTCATGGTTGTTGTTGGGTTACTCTCTCTCTGCAAGCTCTTTCCATTGTTGTTCCAGGGTCATCTTAATGCAGGATGGTTTTTGTTGTAAAGTGACATATTTCAGAGTTTTCACAAAAGAAATCGGTCAACATGACCCGTTGGCCACCAATATTATTATTATCATTTGGCAATGAGAAGAAGAATGTACTTGTTTTCATTATATAATCAAAATCAAAAGATCAAATTCCATAAGTTTAGTTCATTCGTTTGAATTTCAATATGCTAATAAAAATAGGAATTTGAACTTTATTTTGTAATGAAATTGTCATTAATTGCTTCAAGGGATTTACAGAGTTAAAAATAGCTTTCTATTAGTGAAAACCCTTCTGCAGTAAGTAAAAAACGAACTCTTGTACTCTAATGTATAACTTAATTGTTCTTTATCTGAAGTCTGCAGGAAAACTTGAACTTTAAAACATTGAATTTCAAAGTCATTTCTAATTATACTCACATTTTTTCTGATTTTGAGCAACTTAGATCTACGGAAATTTTAACAAATTCTACAGAAAAGTACATTTCTATAATATAAAAAACGTTAATTATCACCAACTATATTATAGGATGGAAATGTTGCCAATGACACTGCAAAGAACATTATTATCATCAGCATATTCTCAAGATTTTAGTTTTCATTGATATGTTACTGTCAATATTCAATCCATTACTTCTCTCCAGATTTTTAGAAAATTCTATTGCAGAGCCCTTCATGCATACTTGGCCTAAGGATATGAGAAGATAAACTCCTCTTTATTTCAATGGATGCAAATAGCAGTGTCAATTTTGCATTGAGGATGTATTTGAATAATCAACCCATCTCTTTTGAATGCACAGTCAACCATCGATAAGACGGATTACTAGGGGAGAAGGGTGGTCCGGATTAGCCAATTGTCCAGAATAACCGATATGCCTATGTATACATATATACAAACATGTATACATATATGTATGTATGTATATATGTATGTATGAATGTATAGATATATATATATATATGCATGCCTATATATATGCACCTGCCTCTAATTTTCTTATTTCTAGTTTCTGGGTCACAGATAATGTCACTTTTTTCCTAAGAGTAGCGTTAGTGGGGCCTCTTGAAGACATGGTGAAAAATGAAGTTTCAATTATGCTTAAACACGGAAATATTCACTCAAAAGTCAGAGCAACATAGCACTATCATTTAAATATGGTGGGGGTAAACAAACTGAATTATAGCAGGAGCGGTGGCGACCGATGCGCGTGCCATCTATTGGCAACTTTCGTCACTAACGCCAGTAACTGGGACAACCCCCCTTTACCGCGGACGACCTCCGTCTTATCCGATATCCGGATTATCGAGGTCCGTCTTATCGAGGGTTGACTGTATTGTTTTTTTTCTTGTATAGATCATTGCCATAAAGTTGGTACAGTACCAAAAAATATAGTCTTAATTTTTTTTATTTACTAGTAAGCTTATCATTGTACAAATACATTAATATTGTTATTTACCTGTAGGAAATGATTTGACAATGCCTTCCTGTACTTCAGTTGAGATGAAAGTATATGAAGAGTGAAGTCATTGTGTTCATGATTTTTGTGTAACTTGGTTGCATGATTTATTTCTTCAAGATTTGTGCTATTATTGAGTTGTGCTCCTTTAACCTATAGCTACTGAATCTTGACTTCTGTGGACTTTGATGCCTCATTGTGATAAAAGGTAAGAGCTTGTAGATGGCCTATTTATTGAGCTTTGAATGTTTTGGTTGTTATGCAAAATAAGTTTTTCTAGTCCTATCTATGAGTTTACAGCATTCTTGATAGTGTATGAGATTTGTTCCATGTCATTGCAGAAGAATTAATTTAAACTAAATTACTCTGTTGAAATGAGCTTCAGTGTAAAATATATTATTTCACTGTTGCTGTAGTAAACTAAAAATAGTTACAGGGAACTGAATTAGTAGGTTGTGATGGTATTAAAAGTTCCCTATTCATTTGCCTTCCTAAAGGATATGCTAGCAAGGAATTACTGCCGAGTTGAGTGCTTTGTTTGGCTCTCTTTTAAAGGTTACCATTTCTCATTCCTGATTGTCAGCCAAATGTTTCTGGTTTGGTCAAGTAATTCCCCTTGGGGGATACAATTATTGTATCTATGGGAATTAGCACTTCCAACGGGAAAATGTGCGAGGGCCTGAGCTGACAGTTGGGTAGGTCTTCTTTTTGTTGAAATAAATATTCTTAATTTTGTTAAGGACCACCTTTTTTGGTTCATTGCTATCCTGTTTTTCAGCACCTACTTATTTCTTCAACTTTCATCTTTTTCATAAACTTCTTTCTCAACTTACTGTTTCTATGACCCTTCTGCATAGATTCTGCATTCCTTTATCTCCATACTAGATGGTGCCTTCCTTTTTCCTCTCTTTGGAATGCTTTTTTTGAGTGGTTAGGGAGGCTTAAACTAATTTCTAATCTAATCTGGTCAAGTAATTTTGATTTAAAGTGATTCTGTAAATATTACAGTTAGATCCATGGACCATAGCCTGGGTAGGTACCTGTAATATATTATCTAATTGAAATTTCTAACATCTTTCCGTAATGTTGGGCTCTTTCTGTTCTTTTTGTGGTAGTTATCTATAACTTTGTATATCTTCACTACCAGTTGATTGGTTGTATATTTTTTGTGTTGGTGGTTATTTATGTTTATACCTAGCTACTAGTAAATTTCTTAGCTGATGGAAAATTTAATTTGTTGTCTAGTTTTGATGTTTTGAAATGAGCTGCACAGTTTCCATCAGTTTGATTTTTGAGTTCACCAAACTTGAAATGCTACAGGATCAAATCTGTTACCAAATGTGATATAGCATTTGTTTAATTGCAAAGTGCAATGGCACCTATAGGTTTAAATTTTATTTCCTTCTTTTGTGTTGTTCAAATTGGTAATTTTTAAGTTAAAAAACATTTTTATCATTTAAATTGATGTCAAAACAGTGGTGGGCTGGGCTGGCATCATCAACTGGCTTTTGTATATGTTTAGATTACATGACTGTGTTCAGATTTGAGGATAAAATTTATTCACCATGTGTGTTTGTACTGGGGAGTATTCATGTCAGAAGAACTCCACTCTTATTTCCTTGAACTTATTTGAATTCTCTGTTTAAACTTGCCAATATGTTGGGTAAAATAGGACTTTGCTAGCCTTCAATTATTTCTACCTCTCTGCATAATTTAATTTTTGGTTTATTGACATTCAATTGATAGTTCTGTAATGGGCTAGAATGAGCTTAACAAGTGATCTTGGTGTGGGGATTGTCAATTTGCTTATCCTGAGGATTTTGCCCTCCTTGTGGGTAATGTTTTATTCTGCCTTTTGTTCTACTGCTCGTCTGTGCATTGTGCTGTAGGTAAGTACATAGCACAGCCAAGTTGGCTGAGCAAATCATGCACTGCCAACTGTACTTCTATGACTCAGTAAATTTTATAAAATTAGTCTCTGGATCAGGTCTTGCATAGCCAGACAAGCTGTGCGGGCTTGTTGTTAATTGTGTGGCATCTTCAATCTTGCTTATCAGATTTACTAGCTGATGAATTGCATCTAGTCCTTTATCTTGTGTGTTTCAAGTTTATTTTAGCACTGTTCAGTCATTGGTGCATGTGCAACTATAAAACTTTGTGTAATTATAAACTTTGTGGAAGAGTTTTCATATACCAACTGATGACTTGCCTAAAAACTTGAATTATCAATCTGTTCTTTTGTGCAAATATTTTAAGGCCTATATTTAGTTCCTGAAAAAGTGGCTGTCTGACACAAATTGTAGGGTCAAAGCTCTCTGACAAATGATTTGCTTCTTAGTTTCTAGGGGTGCATTGCCAGATTGTGTTCATCATGCCTAGAAACTAATCATTCCTAGGCAGTGTGCTCCTACACTGATGGTTAACCATCAAAAATGGTATAAGTTGCCTGAAATTTTGGCAGCTTGGTATGTTTGAGAAATTTTTCCATCTTACGTTTTCTTCTTAAGTTTTCCTCTCAGTCATGACTGATAGGCTGTTCAGCTTGTTACTCACAAGCTAGGTGTTGGAACTTTACCGTTGTTTACTTATTATTTTTTTTTGCTCAAATCCTCACTGGCTGCCATTCTCAAATTGTTGTGGAACCCTGTACGATCATGATTTCAGCGTACCTTAAACGAATCCCTGGGAACTTTGAAGTTCATGCCTTCTTTAATTGATTTTTACCTAACTCTCCACTCCAAGATGTCATTTTCAGATCCTAAAAATCCGTTTGTTTGCAGCATCTGTGCTGAGTTCATGCAAGATGGAAGTTTTGCATCTACTTGATCAACTGAAGACTTTCTGCAGTCGCCATGCGGCGCTGCTGTCGGTGGCGGCAGTGGCCAGCTCCCTCATGTACTGGATCTCTGGCACCAGCAAGCCGGCCAACATACAGGCATCAAGGTCCCGCAGCTCCACATCTTCTGACGCACACTTCTTTGTGGCCACCTCTGCCAGTGCTGGTCAGTTCTGATACTCTTACCACTCTGTCAAGGTTAACATCACAAATCCCACCTCAAAATACCAGGAAATCTTTTCATCCCAAAAACGGCAGCTGTGTAGTATTTTTGGGATTTTATGTTTATTTTTTGACTCTTTATAATCTTAACTTTTATTTGCGAGTATTTTGTGTTTTTTGCAACACATGCATGTGTATGCTCTCTGTAGATGATTCAACACTTTATGCACAAAACGGCTTGTCAGGCATCTTTACCTTGCGTGTACTAACTAAACTGTGTTTTTAAATATCTGATACTTGAAAAGTGCTAAACTGATTTCCACTTACTTGGATTGATTCAAGCATGTAATGGTTGAACACAAGGTTTCTAAAAACACCAGCATTAAGCGCAGGTCAACTTGAAACGCCAGTACCGCCAGCGCTATCAAATGCTATCACGGTAGGAATAAGAGGCAAGAAAAACTCAAATTTATATATCAAACTTGTGGATGTAAAATTTCCTATGCAAATTTGAAGTTTGGGCCGCTGATCTAAGAGGCTTGCATTTTCATAAACGTGAAAAATTGTGCGTGAATTACGAGTGTATCTAAGCTACCAATGTGAGAACAAATGGTTCTAGTTGATAGTCTTTTGAAATTTTACTACTCGCGGCTCATATGTGTCGTGTACTGGATTTTATAGTGTCTTTGATCGCTTGCTTGAAATGAAGCCCATTTAGGTTCATACCCTAATGGCACTTGGTGCAAAGTGAACACTTAGTTGTTGTCAGAATTCTTATGTTCAACCAAGACATGTTTCAAATGAAGTATTCACTCATTCCTTTATCATACAGAGGTTGATGCAACATTTGGCAGAAATTGAACGGACACTTTTATTTTCATATTTTCGGAAGTGCTGAAATCGTCAGCACTTTAGATTCCCCAATTAAGTTTCACGATGAAGTAGGAATCCTATGGTAATTAATAGTATTACCATTCCATTATATTTTCAGTTAAAAATAATATCCATGAATTTGTGTTCACTGAATTTGTTACAATAATGCATATGAATTTTTAGTCAGTAAATTTTTCACAGTCCATTATCAGAAAGGCTGTATTGAAGCTTGCATAGTAGTTTATTCTTTAAAAATTTTCCTTAAGCACTTATGACATCTTTCAGGCAACACTGTTGTGAATGGCCTAAAGAACACCGGCAAAAACTGACAAATTGTATTTATCAGACTTAGTGAAGTATTGCATATTCATACAGATTTTATGTGCAAGTAGTTTTAACACTTTCAAGGGATACTGGCGTGAGTGGCTTGGAAAACGTGGGCAAAACAAAAAATTGAATTTAACAAACTCGGTGAAGCAACGCACGTTCTTCCATAGAATCTTTGTGCAAGCATTTCTAAAATCTTTCAGGGAATACAAACGTGAATGGCCTGAAGAACGCCGGCAAAAACGGACAAAGAATTTAATTTAATAATCTTGGGTAAAGGAACGCATATTCTTACACAGGGAATTTGTGCAAGCATTTCTAAAATCTTTCAGGAGATGCTGGCGTGAGTGGCTTGGAAAACGTGGGCAGAAACTGGTGCTACTCGAACGGCTTGCTGCAAGCCATGGCCAGCTGCCCTGTCTTCTGCAGCTGGATCGAGCACCTGCTGAGGGCATCTCAACCACGACCCGCTGCTTCAGAGGCCAGTGGCAGCGTGGCGCAGTCGTCGCAGGATCTCGATGGCGTCCAGTCGTCGTCCTGGCTTTGTTATGGCGCTCACAGTGACAAAATGCCGCTCATCTCGCAGTTGAATGCTGTCATGCGAGGTACTGTGGGGTCTGAGTAAAGTTTCAATTTATCGTGTACAGTTAATGTATATTTGGCGGTTTTTGGTGATGTTTCAGTTGAATGCAGTCATATGACGTATTGTGTAGTTTTGGTAAAGTTTCAGTTTATCGTATACAGTTGATGTAAATTTTGCTGTTTTTTGTTGATTACGTTTTAGTTAAATGCTATTTCACGAGGTACAGTGCATGACAGTTAAAATTTTTAGTTAAATTGTTACAGTTTCAATTTATTGTGTACAGTTGAGGTAAATTTTGCGGTTTTTGTCACTTACATTAAGGTTCTGTGTGTATATTAATGATCAAGTTAAACCAGAAGGCCTAGTGGAGGTAAATTCTCTGCATATGTGATGATAGTGCTAGTGTCTTCAACCCATTGTTTTTGTCACTAGTGTTGGAAATAGTAACTTCTTTGAGTCAAACATCAGTCCAATTTTCTTGCTTTGTAGGATACTTGCGCTGCATCGACAAATTTCCAGAAATACGTTGGTTATTTAATGTGCAGAGGATGGACAGAATGGAAATCGATATATTTTTAATTGTGTTAACAAGGGTAGTTTAACTTGATCATTAATATACACTCAGAACCTTAATGTAAGGGACAAAAACTGCAAAATTTACCTCAACTGTACACGATAAATTGAAACTGTACCAATTTAACTAGAAATTTTACATCAACAAGTTTGTAATATAAATTTAAGTTTTTCTTTAAAATACAACTGCAGGAATCAGGACACCTAGAACGGTGTAGCTTAGCTTTCTTGAGCTGTCAAAACTTAGGTAGGCCATTCTTTTTTGTTGAAATAAAATAGGTTTTTTGTTTCTTTACTAATTTTTTTATTTCTTAACCAATTTTTTTGTTCACTGTTGTCCTCTTGTTCAGCACCTATAACTCTCTTCTTAAACTTTTTTCTTGTTCCATTAATTTCCAATTAACTTAGTTTTCCTACGTGCAGGAAATTGTGTGCGGAAACACACCTTATCTATAGATTCCCTGTTCCCATAATTCCTTACTAAATGGTACCTTTTTCTTTTTCGAAAATCTGTGTTGTAGTTAGGTAGGCTTGCACTGACTTTTATCATCCAATTGTTAAACCATCGTTCGGTAATTTGTGTCTTTCATGAAAAGTTTAGTATAAATGCACTTCAATGTTGCCTTATTGAAAGTAAATACTCGTAACGTAACTCGTGGAGTCAAAACTTTTTGTTGTGACTATTTTTAAGAAAAGTGATTCATTTTTCTGTAGGGGTGAACGATGCGCACTATGGAACTGGATCGTTGAAAGGAATTTATGAAGCACTGGAAAGCCACGGCTGGCAAATATCAGAGGGCGAGCACGACAGCCACGAGATGCTGTCGGTGCTGTGCAACACGATCCAGTCGGAGCTGGAGAGCGTCGAGCGCATCATGGGCTACACTCAAAAGGAGCTCAAGCAACACGAAAATATCCTCTGTAAAGACCCACGCATCACGAGCAGGTTGGACCCTGCCTCTCTGCTCAATGTCGCCTGGCTGCCTGCTGCGTGGCAAGAACCACTGCTCTCAGATCGGCGATCTGGCAGCTGCTCGTCCACTGGTTCAAAGAAAAGTCTGCTTCCAATTGAGAAGAAGGCAAATAAAGGCCATCTAGAAGATGTCCTAACAAGACAGATGGTGGCGTCGGTGCGGCTTCAGTCCAAGCACATGCCGTTTGGTGGCTTCTTTGCCAACCAACTCCAGTGCCTGGCTTGTGGTTCTAAGGTAATTTTTCTGTCCCCGTTTTAGTGAAGGCCACCTCATGGGATACAACTGTTGTGTGATTGAGAATTCGCTCTCCTAAGGGGAAGGTTTGAGATCCTAAAGTGAATGTGAATAAGCCTTCCTTATGTTGAAATAGAGTAGATACTTTGTTTTATTACAACTAGTTTTTTTTGATCTTTCAGCAGTTTTTAATTTTTTTTTTCATAACTTTTATATTGTTTTACAAACTTTTATCTCACGTTACTGCATCTGTGAGCGGGGAATTTTGTGTGAGAACATACCGTGTGCGTTCTGCGTTCTCGTCATCCTTTCTCTCTGTAGAACACTTTTTTTGTGATTAGGAGGCTTAGACTAACTTCTAATTTTCACGAAATCTTATATGAATGAACGTTTTCCATCTTTCGATTTGATTTGAGCTGAGGGGCAGTGACCGTAACGTGAAAGATTTGCGCGCCGCACCCTAGGTTATAGTGCACGGATATTTAGTTTGCCTTAATTTTGAAGGTCTTGAATAGGATCATGCATGTGAACGAGTGGTTGTTGTGCGACTTGCTTTTTGCTGCGTTTCGTCCATTAATCATTTTTCGTTTACGTTTCTGCTTTTTGGGTGTGAAATATTAAGAATTGTCAAACCTCGTAGTCGAATTCATACTTGTAGATTGTTTTTTAAAAGGCATACATACATCATGACTAAATAAACAAGTTAACTGGAACTTTGAAAATAAATGAAAATATTAACAATTCAAATGCGATAATTATAACCTTGAACAAATGAATCGACTTAGAACAAATTTATCGACAAGGATAACTAAACGAGTCATGTTGTGGCACAGCACGCGGCGCACTGGGACCGCTTCGAGTGCATCTCCCTGCAGCTGCCAGTGAACGCGCCTACCTCTGACGTGTCCCTGGTCTCCTTGCTGGAGAGCTACACCTCTCCTGACCTCGTGGAGGACGTCACGTGCGACCACTGCTCCAAGCTTCGTGGTGCTCCCACCAAACGCTCCTTCACCAAGCGCATCACCATAGGCAAGGTAGGTGCTTACCCAAGAAGGCTAACTTTGATGTTGAAGTAACGTTCCTGCATAGTGGCGCAAGGTAGATGCCTGTTACAAACTTTGATGTTACAGTAACGCTCCTGCATAGTGGCAAGTCAAGCGTATCACCATAGGCAAGGTGGGTACTTATTCAAGAAGGCTAACTTTGATGTTGAAGTGACGCTCCTGCATAGTGGCGCAAGGTAGATGCCTGTTACAAACTTTGATGTTGAAGTGACGCTCCTGCATAGTGGCAAGTCAAGCGTATCACCATAGGCAAGGTGGGTACTTACTCAAGAAGGCCAACTTTGATGTTGAAGTGACGCTCCTGCATAGTGGCAAGTTGAGAATGAACGCCCGCAACGCTATGCACTGTATGAGGAGCTCCTACATTGCTGAGTCAGTTGCTCTGAAGTTGTGGGTTTGTTTACAGTTAGGGCGCGTCGATGTTTCCTTGTAAAATTCTTTCACAAAATTTGCTTTTTGTGCCTCTTCTCTATTTTTCCTTCTTAATTTAAATTTTTTGTTTAGTCGTTTCTATTTTTACTTTCGCTAGTCTTCTGTTGAAATACTTACTCGAACCCTTAAGGATCATAGGATGGACAGAAGGTTTAACCCTTTGTTTCCCAACACTCAAATTGTTAAGGGAAAAATTTCCTAAGATAATTGCAGTCATTACCCTGGAATATCAGCAAAATTGCCCTAGCATGTTTTTTTTTCTACATCAGCTGGTGCCTAATTCCTTTTTAAATTGAAAAAAATTGTGATTTAAAAAATGTAGGCTTCGACGCCAAAAAATGGTCGAAAAATCTGAGAAAATGTATCAATTTAGTTTTTGCTCAATTTTATCTATAAATACATGTACGTATGAAAAACTTGCTCAAGTTAAATAAAAAAGGTGTTGAATGTATTGCATAGACCATGAAGCCTACACTGAGTAGATATCAAGAGCAAATTGCACGTGTCTAACTTCTGGAATGTCTAAAACATACTTGCAGGAATATTATGAATTGCCCTAATTTTGTCATTTAGTTCAAATTATTTCCCTACTAGTTGAATCACCTTGAAATTTTGTCAATTTCCTTAAACTGGAAGCATTAACCATCTCATCAGGAGGCAAAGGGTTAAGTTAGTTGGGCCTGTCTTTCCTATGCTAGAGAGACTGGCACCCCCCAAAGGTGGATACTGTTAAGTTACCTCAGCTTTAGATTGGCATTGGGAATTCTATCTCTCGTGCCCAATTTCTTCTCTCAGTTGCAATTCTTTCTTTGCCATTTCTTCTTTGTCTTCTCCACTTCTACCTTCCTAACTTACCATTTTAATGCACAAGGTATCCTGTGTTGGATCACACTGTGGCCAAAAATTCTCCGTTTTCAACAGCCCACACTGAATGGTCCCTTCTCTTCTGTAATGGTTTACGCTTCAGAAACCCTACGTCGTGTTTAAATAAACGTTACGAAGAAGGGTACGTTTGGCCAACGATCACCTTTCAAAAAAAAGAACCGTATTCACAAAATATATTATCGTCGATAAGCGCAGCATGTGCTCAGCTCTACGAACATTGCATCAAATCGTCAACCGTCAAATCGTCCACCTCGAGAAAGCGTCATTTGAAAACTACCCCACCTTGACACCCCCACTCTGGAGAACTCCACGTCCCCCCAGCGTTTTGAAGGAGCTGTAGTGCTAGAGACTTCCATCTCTCTTCATAAAAGTTAACTCTATTTGTAGACACTAAATGTCTTATTCGTTCTATGTAAATTACTTGTTAATTAATAGGTGAACGTAATCTAATCTAATTATCTGACGACACTTGCTATTTCCGGTAAATTATTAACGTAAAACATTGTAAGCGGGAAACGTGTATGTTCGTGGTCGTAACAGCGTCGCCTGAGGCTGCCGGTCTGCGAGACAGCGTTGGGGCATTAGCGCCACCGAGACTCTAAGTGTAGGACGTGTTACGGCCTCGCTGCCTACGGGCAAGCGACGGCACTGGCAATCAGATGAGTAACAATCTTTCGTGTATTCACAATTACCATTCATCTTGTTTTCTTACGTGTAGGAATCTGCATTTGCTCACAGTGTACGGAGCATTATTCAGTATCTAGGATGTACGCGTAAATTCACATTATGTATTAGATAATATGTGTTTTGCTAACTGATTCAGTAACGAGGCCTCACCTCGATATGTGCTTTTTATAGATAAATTCCTGTCCATCGATTGTGTTAACTATTTGAACCAGAAGTCATCGATAATTTTCAAGTCATCATTTCTATATTAAATAACAAATTTAGAAGCCTGTTTATTTAATCCTTTGCAATTATCGAACATCAGAAAATACCAGAAAAAGACGTCATCGGAAAATTACTAATAAATGCGATCTAAATTCTAACGACGAGGAAAATCATTAAGATGGTAGCTGGACGTAGAAATTTGAGTTTGCTGTAATATAAAATGATATCTTCGAATCACACACGCACGAAGAACATAACATTCCTTCTCTTGTGATCGTTTTTTCTCGTGGCCAGAGAGTCTTTAACTAATATAGTAATGAATATTACTAGGCCGTTCAGCAACAGCCACCACGACCATTGTCTCAGAGACGACCATTCAAATGTCAGTGAAACTGAGCGTTTTAATAACCTTTGTGGGGGAAACTATTTGATTCTTCACTGATTTACAGCAGATATTAATTGGATAGATACTATCCCTTACAATCGATTCATAGCGAATAATCATTATCAGCGAGCGCCAGATTCGACACCTCACTGCTTTTGCGATTCTTGTGCGCTGTCTTGACACGTTGATAGGTTTGTGCGGTTGATTAGGTTGAGTTAGAAGTAACTAAATTGGAAAACTGACTTCACTGCTGGAATACATTTTGATCCTTTCTAAGAACTGTAAAAAACATTGCTTGAATTTTAACTTGTGCGCTAAAACCTATTTTAAAAGAAGGTTATGAAACAATTGAAATCCTATTCATTTACACCGACATGAAAATGAGGAATTTACCTAGTGGTGCACGTGTGTGCCACTACCTAGTCAACATGTTAACATTTTGACTGCGACGTGTCCCACCGGTGGTCAGTGAAGGGATTTTCATAAGGCTGCAGACCGACCTACTGTCGCAAACTCAATTTTCATAAATACTAAATGAAGGCACGATCTATTAAATGTTTGTTATTTTAAAAATTAGATTTTTTTAATTAACTCTACTTTGAGTGGAATGTAATACTGAACTTCATTTTAACCCTCCGCAATAAAGGTGATAACAGCGCTTGATACTGTCAGCGTTAGCTGCTATTTAGGGTGCTAGTTTTACCATCGGTGACTCCCGTGTTGTGTGTCGGTCGCAGGAAACGAAGTGTCTTTCTTGCTGAGGATGTTGGTGTGGCGGTTCACTTGCATAGTTGAAAAGTTCAGAAGATATGAGCGATTCGTTGTGGTTTTCATTGTTACTGAAAATACGCACGTGATTTCGTTTCCAGCTCAGGAGTGAATAAAAGGGTTCATGTGCATCAGTGTTCTGAGAGCCGCTGCGTGCTTCAGACTTCAGTGGATTTATGAACACTCTAGTTGCTTAAATTTGTTTTTTTTTGCATAGAATTGGGCAGAGCTTCATTTAAGTGCATTTAATCTTCCTCATTTAAGTGCATTTAATCTTCCTCATTTCGAGCAATTGCTCGATTTTTTTATTTGCGTAACTGGTTCTAAGACCCCCTCAGAGGGACACAACTTTGGTATCTATGGGAATTTGCACTCCCAGGGGGAAAATGTGTGAGGGTCCGAGCTGAGCGTTAGGTAGGCCTTTTTTTCGTTGAAATAAAAGGTTTTTGTTGTATTAAAGATCATTTTTTTTCGGTTCATTGCTGTCCTGTTTTTCAGCACCTACTACTTTCTTCTCAACTTTTATATCTTGTTTCATGAACTTCTTCCTCAACTTACCGTTTCTATGCCCTTGCGCATAGATTCCGCATTCCCTTATCCCCATACTAATCGGTGCTTTCGTCTTTCCTTTCTTCGCAACGCTCTTTTTTTTAACGGTTTGGGAGGCTTAAACTAACGTTTAATATAATCTGGTTCTCTGACCTACATTTGTCGTTTCGACACCATACTGTGTATGATATTGCCTTGCAGTTCAAATCTATCAAAGCCTCATACCACAGTTCTTCCATATTCTTCGTTATAATACATTGTTTTGCCTCAGCTGCCGGAGCTGCTTGTGCTGCACGTAAACCGCTCAGTGTGGACAGACAGCGACAACGCAACGTACAAGCGCAATGACCGAGTGTGGTACCCCATGTCTCTGAACATGGCTGCTTTCACCTACACGCACGCCGTCAACAATGGTGAGTGTAGTGCCAGGATTTACAAACATTTCAACTTGTCGAAGCTAAAAGCTGCACACCTGAGGTCTTTTTAGTTAACTTTCTACACGCTAAGCGAGAACGGAAACGTTTTGAACTACGATATTTTGTAAATATTTCCAGGACTTTGTATGCTGTTAGCGAAAATCAAAACGTTTGAACTACGATGTTTTGTAAATATTTTCTCGAAAACATCATAGTTCTAATTCTAAACACTCTTTGATTCCTGTTTATCGCTTTACGGAGTCGACGTCAGAACTTGAAGAGGAGAGATATTTGACGCGATTACTCGAAATGCCTCAACAATCCGAATCCTGATCTTCAGGAGACCGCGACACGACCATCTCTGCCCTTATTAATTTCCCGTAGAAAGTGATCGTCTTTCGGGACTTTTCCTTCTGCAGAATTGATGTCTTCATTAAGCGAGTCTCGCAGGCCAAGTTATTTCTGTCAGTTTATTTCATTCATATCTAAGTCTAGTTTAAATGCCACTTAACTACCCGTCTGTGGAAGTACGTGGTTCATTTTCTTTCTTTTATGGGCTTTAGTTTTGTAGGATTCTGGGGAAACGTAACTCATTTTTTGGATTCGTATCTAATGAAATACGTTCTCTCGACTAATGGCACTTTATGTCTAATGAAATGATGCGTTATCTGCCTGTGTAACGTCACCTCGTGAAGATTTGATACATTGGCCACGTTTGTGGGGCAGGTACGGTTGATTTGGTTAGGTTGTAAGAAGCGAAAAGAATACTGACTTTACTCCTCGATCACATTTCTACACTTTATAAGAGTGTGAAAAATAAGATCGCAAGTACTAATATTTTAACATGCACCCTAAAATCAATTTGAAAATTAAAGTAGTGAAATACCTGAAATGCTATTCGTTTACACCGATACGTGAACCAGCAATTGACCTAGTGGTACACCTAGGCACCAATAGGTAGTTAACGTGTTAAACATTGCGTAGTTACCGTCGTTAATAAACATTGCGTAGTTAAACGTAACGTAGTTACCGTCGTTAACATTACCTCGCCTCCCAGCCGTCGGCCCGCCCAACGCAGGGCTGAGCAACGTGCGAGGCCTGAGCCGCCTTGTGGAGTCCCGGTTCAGCGCCCGCTCCGCCACGGCTCACCTGCCCCTCACGCGCAAGACTGCCTCCCTCGCCTCCGCCGGCGGTGTGCAGACCTACGCCGCTGAGGCAGAACCCTCACCCAGCCTCCAGAAAAGCTCATCAAACGCCGCTCCTTCTAGTGACTGCTATAAAGCGTCTTCCAGCGTGGCTCCTGCTGCTGGCTCTGTATCTCAGGACAACGCGTCTTCGGGCCTAGCTGCTGCTGATGTATCTCCGATTAAAGCAGCACGGTCTAGGGACTCTGAATTTAAATCTGTGAAGTCAATGGAGACCGTGGTTTCTGGCAAGACCAAGCAGTTGAAGTCCCCTGGGATTATCACTCCCCCTCGGTGGTTTCACTCTGATTTGTCAAATCAGACCAACTCTAGTGCTAAATCAGAGCTGTCGGCAGCATGCATTTCTACTGACCAACCTTCCTTTGTACAAACTAGTGCTGCTGATACTGTGGGCCCTGATCACTCGAGAGAGGAAAGTCTTCCCGCAGAAAAAACTTCGGGTACAAACGGAAACTCAAATTCCGTTTCTGTGGACGAGGGAGAAGAAAGTAAAGTCCCGATATCACAAACTGAGAACCTCTATAACGGTGTCACTTCTTCTGAAGAGGTCTTAGAGGGAGATGAATGTAACAGCAGCACTCAGAATAACACGTCCTCCATAGTTGATACAAATGAAAAAAGAAAAAATCATGTTAGTGTAGCTTTCTCTCTAGATGCTGAGGAGACTCTTGGCAGTAATAAAGTCGTAAATTCTTATACAAATGACTGCGATAGATCGGGAGCGATTGAGAATATGAATCTAAAACATGAGAAGAGCAATTCTAGCCTAGGAGAAAATACGGAGAATCAATCGACGTCATTAAATGTTGAAAATGAAGAACAAGTTCTTAATCACCACATGGCAGCCCCGCAAGAGAAATCATCATCCACTTCTGGTCTAGTCGTAAGTTTGATTTTTCATGTTAATGTTCTTTTTTTAATTTTTTCAGTTATGCTACCTGGAAGTACCTATACGATTGCATACCTAGCAATAATATCTGTTGGCTATTTAATTAAGCTGAACAGAATTTTTATCACTTTGAACGTACATTTCTTAGCATTAAGTGACGTCAGGAGGGGCTGTAAATAAATCCATTATGTGTTCACCTTTTCTAGTTGATCAACCCTGACTGCTGTAAAAAAATCCATCCGGTTTATTTTCACGATCTAGTGCTCTGCAGTATGAGGATTGGATACGAGTGCGTGCAGTCAGAGTAGGTAATATAGAACATATTACATATTATTACGGGAATATATTATTACGGGCGCGTGGGCACAGCGATCAAGTGTCTTTATGAGGTACATATAGGGAAGGGGAAACGTCTTCTGGAGAAAAAAGATTCGTAAGAATTGAGTGAAAGAACTCAGATGGGAACGTTCAGCACGTTCTGCTGTCAGTGGCTATTATGAATATGCTGATTGTTTGATTCAATTGTCTTTGTTGCGAAAGTCGAATTGAATAGGATGGGAAATAAGTACAGAAACGAGCCAACTGGCCCATTCTTGGGTTGTCCCATGCCCCGTGCTGTTTTTAGAGTATTCGCCAGTCGAGTATCCTCTGTTTTAAGACCCTCAACAGCAAAAAAGTAAGGCAAATTTGACGAAAAACGGTAGGCTATAAAAGTAGCGATAGGGGCTGAAGAGTGATGTCCTTAGAACGACACATTGTTTTTACGGAACTAATATGAGCTTCAATTTCAAATTTTGCCAAAGTTTTCTAGTTCGGGAGATACGCATTCTTGTTGAACACTGTAAAATGTCAGCGGTCAACATGTTCTTTACAAGCACTATTTTCTTCTCATCATCGCTTTTGTTTGAGTAACGTAATTTGCATTCTTTTTTCACATTTCGTATCATAATTTAATGAATATTGCAAAACGCACATTCAGGCGCATTTTTAATAATCTGCACTACATGTGGATCTGCCACATTTTGCCTTACTTTTCCGCTGTCGAGGGTTTTAACACCTTGAATACGATGGATTAAATTTAAGTTCAATGTTCAACTCACGTCTAAAGTTAAAGGTTGTTAGCAGTTTTATAAATGTCAATTATTAACTGGGTTTATTAAATAACACAAATTTTGAAAGATTCTTAAAGAATTTCATACGACCCATTGATGGGTCATTTCGTATTTGGAAAAACTTCAGGCATGACACATCGATGGGTCGTATCGCAAGCAACGTGTAAAGAATTACCGTTTTTTCACAGACAGCCACCAATGGACCTGAACAAAGCCCGACTGCAGGCGCTGCACCGACTGCGAATTTATCATGCTCAGAAAGTCCCGTCAAGGATGCTCGTCCATCTACTTCGACGGCTTTTGAAGCGCGTGCTAGTCAGTTACCGAACACATCTGCTGATCACTCTGCTGCTGATAATGGCCGCAGAAATGAAACTTCTTCTGCTTCATCATCTCGGTGAGTGACTGCGTCACCGTTGGAAAGGAAATTTTTGCGGCTCCTGAATTTCTGAATTTTAATAGAGCTGATCGTTTTCTAGAAATTTTATCCTCGTCATGCGCTACTGTAGCCCACATTTTCCTGTTAGATGCTTTAACTTTGTGAGAAGCTCTTAATTTTAGGTTGGTGTTCTTTTAATTTTACCTTACTAGCTGCGTGGCTGAAAGTTGGCCTAATAGGAACTGAAAGTTGATATGTAGTTTCTAGGCCAACATTCTGTAATATTTTAGAGAACCTCCATGTCCTTGACTCGTATTAGAACTGAGATGTGAACTTCACGAGTTTGTTAGTGCAAGTAACATATCGTAACATTACGTTAAAAATTAGGCTATTTGAGACCTGTTTCAAAAATTAGATAGTTTTTATCTTTCTAATTCAGATTTCTTCACACCACGTTGCTTTCATGACTCCAAAGCAAATTCACATTTTTAATTGAAATAGACCACTTTTACGTTTCTAATAACATGCTGAACGCTCGAACTATAGTGAGCTGGGACATCCCGTTCGGAAATCAGTTTCACATCCGTTCGTAAATCAGTTTCACACCCGTTCGGAAATCAGTTTCACACCCG
>JACJUY010011325.1:7351-22138 GCA_014220935.1 Platorchestia sp. MABIK
GAGGGGGGTGCTTACGGTAGTGGGACGGTGGTGGGGTTGTGGTGATGTGCTATAGTGAGTAGGGTGTGTGGGAGTGCGGTTTAGTGTATGTGGCAATGAGTGTAGTGGGTGTGGTGTGGTATAGTGTGTGTGTGTGTGTGTGTGTGGCAATGTGTGTAGTGTGTGGCGATGTGGTATTGTGTGTAGTGTGTGTGGTGGCGTGACATACTGTGTGGGGTGTGTGGAGGTGTGCTGGAGTGTATGGGAGGAGAGGTGTGGTGACCGCGATGTGTGAGGTGGTGTGACAGGAACTCTTCGTATCAAGAAGCACCGCAGGTTCAATGTTTGCCTTACAAATAATATCGACTCACAACTGAGCTTTCGATCCCAGAAAAACTTTGAATCGCAGCCCAACTTTGGGATAACAGCAAAACTTTGGATAACAGCCCTATTTTGTACCTTAACCCAACTTCAAATTGCAGCCCAACTTTGTATCTAAGCCCACCCAAATTTGTATCTTAAATCAACTAGAAATTGAAGCCCAACTTTTCTCAACCCTACTTAGAGTCTTAACCCAGCTGTTGATCGCATTTTAGTTGGCTTTGAATCCAACCGTCAGTTGCAGGTCAATTGCAAAGTTAAAATTTGGGAAGCAATGGGTGCAAGCTTGGAAGTAATGGAAACTATTTCGGAAGTAATGGGAATACAAGGCTAGTAATGGAAGCAAGCTGGGAAGTAATGGGAATACATGGCTAGTAATGGGAACAAGCTGGGTAGAAATGGAAATATAATTTGGTTTTACAAGTATAGCACACAGGTTTTGTTAGCGCAATTAACACTTGGATGCGACGTGAGCCATATTTGGTCACTGAGGGAGTTGTAACTACGCAGCTGACCAACCTGTAGTCACAAACTCAATTTTTATAGAGACTTCCTCAAAACTAAATGAAACCACGATCCAGTTAATGTTTGGTATTTTCAACATTGCTCACTACAATTAACTGTAAGTTTGAATTGAATATTAAACTTCATTTTTTCCTGCCGAAATTAAAGTGTTAACGCCCGAGGTGACGCACGTTACGCATCACTGGTCGCAAGTTGTGTCTACTCTCTACAGCCTCTCTCTCCGTGGCGGCTGCGTACGCCGTGCTCTCGCGTCACATTGCGCAGGGTTGTGTCTTTAACGCGTTCACTGCGATGGGATATCGAACTGAAGTTCAATATTCAAGTCTAATTTAAAGTCAAACGTAGTGAGTAATTTTATAAATGTCAAACATTAATTGGGTCCATTACGAACCACTAATTTGAAAAAAGATAGTAGGAATTTTTCAAATGACCTATCAATGGGTCGTATCGTAAGCAACGTGTTATCGTCCGTGTCATGGCGTCTGCGTGTGTAAATGTCCAATGATTTTTGATGAAATGCGAATGAAAGACTTAGAAACGCGCAAGTTGAGTTTTTTTTAGAACGGCCTGATTTCAGGAATCCCAAAGCTTTAATGACTAGATACAAGTCAGTGAAGGAGTGTTGATGCTTTTGAATGATGAAATTATGGGGTGTTCGGACGATCATGTAGACTAATCATAACTTACCTTGCGTGTTAGTGCATGGATAAAACTTTCGCAGGCTTTTGTTAATTCTGCATCCATACTAGAGAAGAGAATACACTTCATTTTATGTCGAAGAGAAATTTAATTGGATTTTACGCCATTTCTGTAACGTCACACAAACCCGTTAATCAGAGCTTTTTTATATGCGGTTTGGGAACACAGACGATATGGAGCATAAGCCCATCAAACAAAGGAATTCAGGGAACAATAATTTTAAGAACGCTAGCCATGTATATCTGTAGACTTGGCTAAAGTCTCTTCATTTGGCACTTATCTTCATCCACTGAAATGTGGTCATTATGTGAAAACTGTCAATGGTGAGAAAAAATTCGAATGTTATTTCAATCATGTCGATGATACACCGATTAGTACTAGCCTACATCCAACTCGGCATAAAGAGCTCGATTAAACTCTGTAAAAAATAATTTCGGCACAACTCCCCTCAGGGAGATGCAACTATTGTATCTTTGGAATTAGCGCTCCCAAGGGAATAATGTGTTGGCCCTAGCTGATGGTTAGGAAGATTTTTTTATATTGAAATAAAATTGGTTTTTCGTTTTTTTACGGACTATCTTTTTCGGTTCACTGATTTTCAGTTTCTAAACATTTGTTAATTTCTCCACTTTTCATCTTATTTCATTGCTTTCCTTCCTAACTTACAATATCTATGGGCACGTGATTTTGTGCGGGAACACACCTTATGAATAGATTCTAAGTTCCGTCAACTCAATCCTTAATGGTGCCTTCAGACTTCCTCCCTATGAACGCCATTGCTGTGGTTATAGAGGCTGAAACTATACCTCATGATCTAATCTTGTGGCCAAATTTTGAAACTTGGCCTTTATTCATGTAAACCTTCCTTTATGCAAGTAAAACCTGCCTTTATGCAAGCAAAACCTGCCTTTATGCAAGTAAACCTGCCTTTATGCAAGTAAACCTGCCTTTATGCAAGTAAACCTGCCTTTATGCAAGTAAAACCTGCCTTTATGCATGTAAAACCTGCCTTTCTTCAAATAAAACCTGCCTTTCTCCAAGTAAAACCTGCCTTTATTCAGTAAAACGAGGCAATAAAGACAACCCAGCATCATATAAACCTAGAGGGGCTCCCTGACACTGACTGGTCTTCATGACCAAATTTCCTTGAAGAGGCCAAAATATTTTTTTAAATGTCAAATATGATAACTTGACCCAGAACAAGCCAATCTCACAACCCACATCGAACTAATCTACGCTCTCTATTGAAGGTAATTATGCCTTAACTCCAAGTTAGAACCGAGCTGCCAAAAATAGGCATTGAGCTAACGAGCTCAGGTGTGTGGCCGGCTGATGTCCTTGTGCATGTATAGCATTTATTTACTGGGATGCACTCCTGGTGAATGGTCGTCTTAATGAGTTGCGGGGTGAGCAGATCTGTAATGATGTGCCTTAGAAATGAGACAGAATTTTGCATCTGTGTGGGACTCCAGCTGCACTGTGTGAAGCAACTATTATACTACCAAGTATATGTAGCTGTAAGTTCACACAACACAAGCCTAACAAGACAGTAGCACAAAATCTCATATTTTGTCCTGCACTCACAATACCGTGCAACATTTCCCCTAGCTATCCCATCACACCAAGGTCTCCTGCTAACACATCGCTCGTCCCATGAATATTAAAGCGTAGTTATATGCCTCAAGATAAGCTCTGCACCCAAGTTCAAAACTCTACTGCAACCCTCATTTTATGTAAGCATGTATTTTATCGGCGTTAAATTAGTTAATTTTGCCAATGTTTCTGCGTATGTAGATGAGTATTGGACTTAAAAAATTTGAAGGAGTTTTCTGAGAAATCTATGAACGCGACGCATTTCCCGCTCCTGTTCTCATGAGGTGGGCGTCTTGGCGTCAGCAGTGTCGGCGGAGTGTTGTGAGGTGTTTTGTCACTCGGCTTGAAAGAAAGAAAAAAAGGAAAAAAGAAAGAAAAAACGAAATAAGTAAATCAGTTTTTTCCCAATTAAGATGATATGAAAACTATTATTAGTTTCAAAATGTCTTGAAATTAAAGCCTAACACACGTGGGTATAGTGATTTGACGAGCTCACACTGGGGAATCGAACCCTCGAGGCGAGTGCCCTGAACCACTAGGCCACGAGGACACGCAAGCCAGCATCTCAGACGGTAACAAAAGAAGCTGTTCATCTCTGCTTCACCTACGATGATGGTGAGACAAACCTGAGTAGCGAAGATTTTCCCATGGTGTGAGCTTCGAAATTTTCGGGGGATGCCTGCTCATCTACAGAGCAGCCTTGCCATAGAGCCATTTACTGCATTGTGCGTTGTAAGAGTATTCCAGATCGTTAAATTGAGGGGGACATTTCTTCCCTTGTGCCTCATCAAATCCGTAGGCTTGTGTGGTCACATGAATGCATCATTGTCACGTATGATACGAGGTCGGTGTGGCCTCAAGTAGCTACCAGAGTTGGTTAGCTGAGGTACGTAAAACTATTCTACAAGCACGGGCTGCTTGAGGCGTGCTGAAAAAATGTCATGAAAATCTTTGCATGCGTAAAAAATTGAATTCAAAGTGAAATTTCCAATATCACGCAGTTTAACGCTATGTACACGATCGCGTTGACTCGATGCTGTGTACTTCACGACGCAAAAATAAAAAGACGTTCATCATGCTCGTCAACTTTCGGTGGTGCGCTCCTCTCAACTACAACTTTAAGTATATACAGAGCACAAACTTTTAGCAAGAATAAAGTGTGCACAGAAAGCACAAAATCTCAACACGAACAAAGCATGCACAGAAGGTACAAAATATCAGCAAGAACAAAGCGTTCACAGAAAGCACAATATCTCAACAAGAACAAAACGTACACAGAAAACACAAAATCTCAACACGAACAAAGCATGCACAGAAGGTACAAAATATCAGCAAGAATAAAGCGTTCACAGAAAGCACAAAATCTCAACAAGAACAAAGTGTGCACAGAAAGCAGAAATTTTCCGTCAGGAGGCGCAGAGCCAGCGAGCGCTGCAAGCGCGATCTGTATAAATAGCCTGGTGCGTCGGACACAGTAGCTCCGTGTGTTTGCACTCAGCGGCAATATCGCGAGACTCTTGAGAATATCGCCGGTGCAATGTAGCGGGAAGACCGCGAGATGATAGCCGTGCTCGAGACCACTCTCGCAACACGAGTCTCGCATGAGCCATCAAAGCGTGAGTGGTGCACCGGCAGCACCTCAACACCCGCTTTATATATACACACACTCGCACACTTTCTCCTCTTTTGGAAAAATTTGCTTTCTTGAGGTCTTCTTTTGATGATCCTCAGACTTAGGGCACAGAACTCGCGCCTTTAGTCGCAGGGGGCGTAAGGGCGACGGTGGCGGTGGTGCGTTCTGGCGGGTGCCCTTGCGGCGTGCCGGTCTTGAGTTTGGTTGGGTTGAGGGGGGAGTTACTTGGTGGCATTGGAGAAGAGGGGCTGTGTGGGGGTAATGTCCGCTCTTGGGAGGAGGGGAGAGAGGGTTAAAGGTAAGGATGTGAAAGCAAATTGGGAAAGCGAGAGACCAACAGAAAACAATAAAGTGACTTGGAAGATGGAAATAATGGCACACTGTGGAAAACAAATTCACAAGGATAGAGTAACCGAGTAAAAGCAGAGTGAAAATTTGAAAAAAAACATGGCAGTGGAAAACACCAAATAGACTCATCAATGTAGGTGGAGAGAAAATAAAAGTAACTGCTGGAACAATCAGATGATGCATTGATGCAGAGCGTGATCGAGCCAACATGTCACGGTGGTCGAGAATAAATAAAGCCAAGAAAGGGATGTACATGGAAGGGCTAAAGAAACATTTCTGAAAAGTATCATTGACATTCCTTATTAAATTATGGTCCCATTTATTAATTCTTACTAATATTTTAATAGGATATTCATGAAATTTGCGACAAAAATTTGCAACCGCTGTTGAAGCTTGAGCTTTAAGCCAATCTTATTTAACATGTTGACCGTTTTGAGTTAAACTCGTTCTATTCAAATCAAATTAAACACAACTTCAATTTTCTACTTGAAACAAAAAGTGTCTTTGAGACAGGCCTGCATCTGGTGTTCATCAGATGCATGTAAAACTTCAGTTTGAGGCCACCGGTGGGTCATCAAGCAGTCGGCATATTAAGATCTAGAATTTGTTCCATAATTTACTGAGATAATGAGGCATCAATGCATCAAATCACTGAGATAACAAGGTACCAACTCTGCTCAATACAGCTTAGTGCGATGACTTTGTTGCAAAAATATTGCCTGCTTTATGTTGTCCGGCTTGTGTGGTGTTTGTGTCGGTGTGATGGTGGGCCGTACAATCCCTGATGTGGTGATGGGCATAAGAGGGATGCGCTGTCACATGCACGCCACATACACTCGTTAGTAACCAAAGATGCGGCCGGATCAGCTGCATGAGTTGTTTGTGTGTGCTGCGCGCTGTATTTTTTATTGAAAGCCCTGTCTTGTTCTTTTCTGTACGTCTTCCTTGTACGGAAGGTGCGCGAAACGTTCATGTTTTTCACCCTTTAACAACCCAGAAGACTCTACGGTCCTCTTTCGGAAATAGCCTCCATATATTTCGCTCCTTGTTCAATTTGTTCCCTAATGTGTTCTTGGATGTTCACTGCCAAGTGGCAGTTCCCTCCTCATCCTGAAATCGGTGACGACCTGATGCCAGTGCTAGTTTAGTGACGGTGGGTGTAAGTCCGGTGTTATGAGTACAAATATGCCGACTTTAAAGGGTTGAGTATTGTTCATTGTATGTTTGGCTTGATGCTTTTATCTCCTCTGGATTCTCATTGTAATGTTAGAACTTCACTTGATCGATGTCCTTGCTGTAATCTAACTTACGAAATTTTTTCGGGCAGTTGCAGCAACTTTCCTTTCGTGATAGCTTGTTAGTCCTATTAACATGACCCTAGAAAAATCAGTATCTGTACAAAATAAGCAAACAAACCTGTAAATGACCCAATGACCCTGGATCAACGAACAAACGAACAAACCAGGATTGGTGAAATATCAACAAACCTGGCAGTTAACCGAGCAGGTTTGCTTACGCAGGCACTAGCACAGGCAATCTTTGCTCAAACAGAGCGTGGTGCGGACTCTCAGCCTTAAGACGCTCACTCCTAAGGACTTGGCCTGGAGGCCCACATTTCGTGCCAAAAAGGGGCAAGCGAGTGGGGATACAGGAGGGAGGGGAATTGTCGAGCTTCAGTGTAGGTTTGTTCCTTAAATTTGTGAGTTATTTTGCCGGGAGCGGCGAGAGGGAACTGCGTTTAGAGACGCTGCTTCAGCAAAGCATCGCGCCGAGGGAGGGGGCGAGAATAAATGGGCTTCTCTTCGCCGGGTCCCGGGGGCCTCGAAAGCAACATGGCGCCAAATAGCTCTTCATACGGCAGCCATTTGTACGCTCGTCAAGCTTTATTCTATTTGCCTTCATTTCGAGGGATGTCACCGCTGCTTCTCCTGCTGCTGCGCATGCTGCTGCTGCAGTTGTGTTGCTGCCGCTGTCACTGAGGTTACAATTTGCAGCAATAACTGCTGTCATCGGCTGTACAGTTACAAAAAGTATCATTATCATCCCATACAAATGCATTATTGGCTTCGGATTTTTAGTTACATTGACTTTTCAGTTACAGTTTCAAGATCACCGCGTATAAATATACAGGCCCCGTTTCGTGGCTACGCCAGAGATCTACCTGTATATTTGTATTCCGTGATGCCACGACGACAGTAGGTGACCATAATCTGATCATTTTCTGCTGAAATTTGTCATCTGAAAGTCATCTGGAAAACTTAGCGTCCTCAGATTTCCAGATGACTTTCTAAACAAACTATGAAGTGCTTGAACTTTTCGACGCGTTCTTGAATTATGGCAGAGTTTTTCAGGGTGTAGCTTTTTAATTTTTAAAGTTAGTGCTTATGAAACCATCCACTTTGAAAAATGTTGCGACGAATAGTAGTTATGGAATAA
The DNA here is from genome assembly GCA_014220935.1 of Platorchestia sp. MABIK. Classification (NCBI taxonomy): domain Eukaryota; kingdom Metazoa; phylum Arthropoda; class Malacostraca; order Amphipoda; family Talitridae; genus Platorchestia; species Platorchestia sp. MABIK. The sequence continues at coordinate 14,946 of JACJUY010011325.1, forward strand.
AACCCAGATTATAGTATAAGAAAAGGTAAGGAAGGTCCGAATCTTATCAGTATGTCATAGTGCTAAGTGCTCGAGCTTGCAAACAAGCAACCTAATTATTGGTGGAGGTCCGCTGTTTGATGTAAAATTCTAATTTTTTCTGTCTCTTCACACGAAATCGCTGCAAGAAAATTACAAAGCAACAAGTGCTGTCTTCACACGTGTCTTGTAGAGCTGCTTGCTGGGCGTGACCGCATCAGAGAGTAACGCAATCTTGAGGAAGCCTTATCATATTTCCGATTTTCTCCACGAAAATAGATAGATGTTCAGTTATATTAGACGTTGATTGGAAATTAAGTTCAAATTATACCACTGTGTGCACAAAATTCTTTCGTGTACGTATATTCCTGTTGGCGAAGAAATTCATCGTGTGTGTAATTTATTTGTCAGTTCATAAAAGGAATCCTAGAAATTAATTAGGTAACGAGTTCAATTCGGAATGGGTTACATTTTTTAGGTCAATACACTTCAGCTTAAATGACCTTGCGGTAGAAGTCAGATGTGCAGTTCAGTGTATAAGGTGTTATGTTCAAAGCGGATGAATTTTTCTTATGAGTAATAATTTATTATCTACTAAGTTTCCTCTCGAATCGCTTTCAATTTTTTCGAGTCACTTGATTTTTTCATACTGAACTAGATTTATGCATCACGCTAACCCCCGTCTTTATAAAATTGAGCATCCAGTGCTAACGTACTGTACGAGAGCGTATACTTCCCTCCACTGTTCGCCCTCACACCACTCTTCGGTGAGGTCCCTGCGCTCGGTGAGGGAAGATTGTCCGCACGCCGTTCTTCAGTGCCCAGATATACACTTCCTCGCCCACTTTGATGCCTCGTAGATCAATTTCCAGCAATCACATTAGGTTGCATCAAATTATAATGGCGTTTGGCGTTTGGCCACAGGCTTGTAGCTAACGATGGTTGTCATTTATATATGAGAAAAGCAGCTGCCATACCTCCTCTCGAGACCGCACCATCAAAAAAAGCCGGGCTCTGCGCTCCAAGAAATATTTCCATTGCATTGGTACGATTCTAAAACGAGAAGTGACGTGAGATGACCGTCCCTTAGAAAAAAAATCAAGCCCTTTTCCGAAAAATGTTGCGGTGAAAACTTGTCAAAATTAGGCGCCAAAAAATTCCAATTACCAGCATGACGTGCTGCCGAGAAGCCCCTGGTTACCGAGGCCAGGATAGAGACTGTTTGATGTGAAGTGGGTAGCTCTAGCGGTGACTAGGGCATTGACAAAAATGATTTTCTCCATTATTGGAATAAAGTCAACCTATTTTTGGATAATCGATTGGAGTTTATTTTTAAGCATCTACAGTATTTAAATTTGTGTAGTCTGTGTATACTCAACGCTCTATATTAATTTTTACTGCTGAGGTATCCAATGCGACTGATAGGATGTCTGCCTTCGGCCTACGAATCTTTCTGTCAACGTAAGCCTCTACTGCATCCAAACTTCAAAAACGTATAACTGGAGTGAGGGTCATGCGACGTATACACTGGCAAAACACGCTCTATCGTAGCGTACACAATTATGCAGCTAGCGGCATCTAGCCTCTAATATTTATGACCCCTAGACTGTGATTTTTTCGTTCAGATAACTATGGACGCCGTCAGAAAGTGAAAATGGACTAGAGGAGGCAACCAACGCGCGTCAGCACCAACCCACGCGCCCCAGCACCAACCCACGCGCCCCAGCACCAACCCACGCGCGTGAGGCACACCTCGCACAGCAGCAACCGGTCGCTTGGCGCGTTTGCTGGTCCGCTAAACTGCAGTTTTGCCGCAAGTTTCGCGTCTGAAATCCCCGAATTTTGGGGGCTTCAGTTCTTTGTGTCGGGATCAGGCGCTCCCAGGGGGCCGGCGTGCGCTGCCGCCCGCCTATTGGCTCGCGCCGCGCGTCCGTTTGTGTCCACGCGGCCCCGGTGTCGGCTGCAAACCTCTCCGAAAATCTGAACAAGTTCTTTCCCCTTTTGGGGAAAATGTTGGTGCTCAATTTGAGCTTATCTGTGCTCGATGTGCGGTCTATTTCGTGAGAAAACTTTGATGTTTGCTCTTCTGGTGCATACTGGATATATTCTATTGATTGACGTGTTCTGTTTTAAAGAACGTTTCCATCGTTGAAATTTTGAATCATTCGACTCGTAGCATATAAGTGGTGAATACCAAAAAAATTCTAGGATTAATCCAAGAACATGTATCATACAGCTGAGCTGTGAGGCGCACAGAACTCATTTAAAATTTCCACTGTAGTCAGATTAAAGAGTCTAATTTTATTACAGCAGCTGACTATTGCTAAATGACCTCCCGATCTGGTAATACAAGTACTTTTCAGCCTACAGCGAAAAGAGCAATCTCCCCGTGGTAAAAAAAGAGCAATCTCCCCGTGGTAAAAAAAGAGCAATCTCTCCTTGGTGAAAGTGTACAATCATGCGCTAGTGAACAGCAAAGTTGGCGAGTAACCACAACAGTTATCGCACGCCGCTCATGAAATGACCCGCAACACCGCTCGCAACACTCGGTAGGCCTGAGTCAGACTTTCAGACATATAAAATCGTCGTAGCGGCACAGACAGGCGTGAAAGTTCAGCAGTCGATTTACCTACCGTTCTTGGTGTTGTTTCTCGCTGAAGTTTGACGTTTTTCCGTGAGTGCGAAAGAAAATCGAACAAGCACTGCTTTGGCCAAATGCTGTGTCCCTGAATTATAATCATATTCGAAAAAATTGAACTTGGAGATGTCAGCCAGAAACAATAACACGCAAGGTAACTAACTAACTCTCTAACTAACTCTCTAACTAACTCTCTAACTAACTCTCTAACTCTCTAACTAGCTTTCTAACAAACTCGACAATTAACGCTCGAACAAGTGTTGGTAGAATTGTTTTGTATTCTAATAAAATTATTTTACCCTCGGGAAAAGTAGGAATTTCAATGAATTTCAAAGTTTTAAAATAAGATCTACGATCAACTAGATCTCATTGATCATGAAGGTACTAGCTGACTTATGTACCTTAAATTTCGTTCCGAAGTTCCCTCAACACGAAATCTAAGAAAACATTCAAACCGTTCATTTAGAAATCGTGTATACGAATTAGCGACAGCTCAACATAAAAGCACCCCGTCATTTTACACAGCAAGAGTACATATAGCATTCGTTTTAAAAATCCCTTCGAAAACATTCGCATTTCTAGTGTGGCAATACGACGCAGAATAAACAACTCGCAGTCTGGTGAAGTAGCCGTGGCAACTTCTGAAATGAGACTTGCGTCCCGACCAGTTGAGTGAAGGCAAACATCATCGGCAAAACTCCGAACTTCGAGCGTCATTTTCTCTGTGAAATTTTGCGGCACTGCGGCAAAGGCATCAGAGCGTAAGCAGCTTGATCAACTTGTGGGCATAGAGGGCTTAGTGAGACGGGCGCTGTGTTGGTGTGTGCTGTGTGGTGTGTGTTGTGTGGTGCCCCCACAGCAGCTGTGTGGTGCCTCCACAGCAGCTGTGTGGTGCCTCCACAGCAGCTGTGTGGTGCCCCACAGCATCTGTGTGGTGCCCCACAGCATCTGTGTGGTGCCCCACAGCATCTGTGTGGTGCCCCACAGCATCTGTGGGGTGCCCCACAGCAGCTGTGTGGTGCCTCCACAGCAGCTGTGTGGTGCCCCACAGTAGCTGTGTGGTGCCCCACAGCATCTGTGTGGTGCCCCAAAGCATCTGTGTGGTGCCCCACAGCATCTGTGTGGTGCCCCACAGCATCTGTGTGGTGCCCCACAGCAGCTGTGTGGTGCCCCACAGCAGCTGTGGGGTGCCCCCACAGCAGCTGTGTGGTGCCCCCACAGCAGCTGTGTGGTGCCCCCACAGCAGCTGTGTGGTGCCCCACAGCAGCTATAGCTGTGCACCGGCAACTCTGTGACGAGGCACCAAAAGACGAGAGCGTGCTGGTCTAGATCTGGTCTGCAGAGGCGAGAGTGTCCACTGAATGCCGGCCAGTGAGAGGTTCTTCGCTCAGCAAGGAAAAGTGAGCTCAGAATTAACATTTCGGGGCTGAGTACAGCGAAGAAACACTGGACTGAGAGAGGATAAAAAGGTTTAACTAACGAGTGAAAAGACAAATTATTGGTGAAATTGTATCCGGTTTTTACCATATGAGCGCATCAGTGATACCAAGTGACGCAGCAGGGGCGGTTTAGTGATCTTTTTGGGGAATATTTTCATGCATCGTTTGGCGTACGCGGTTGACTTAGCGATGTTGTATCACTAAGTGTTGACACTTTGTGTGTGTATCAGATGCAGCCTTCATCATCCACCCTTTTTCTTTCAAGTGAAATATTGCCAGACTCAAAGCCAGAGTCGTATGTGAGCGTATGGCCCGCGTATGGGAGCGTATGGCCCGCGTATGTGAGCGTATGGCCCCCGTATGTGAGCGAATAGCCCACGTATGTGAGCGTATGGCCCGCGTATGTGAGCGAATGGCCCGCGTATGTGAGCGTATGGCCCGCGTATGTGAGCGTATGGCCCGCGTATGTGAGCGTATGGCCCGCGTATGTGAGCGTGTGGCCAGCGTATGTGAGCGTACGGTCCGCGTATGTGAGCGTACGGCCCGCGTATGTGAGCGTATGGCCGGCGTATGGCACGCGTATGTGAGCGTATGCCACGCGTATGTGAGCGTATGCCACGCACCACAGTGTCAGTGTTGTTAGCACCACAGTGTCAGTGTTGTTAGCACCACAGTGTCAGTGTTGTTAGCACCACAGTGCCAGTGTTGTTAGCACCACAGCGGCAGTGTTGTTAGCACCAAAGTGTCAGTGTTGTTAGCACCACAGTGTCAGTGTTGTTAGCACCACAGTGTCAGTGTTGTTAGCACCACAGTGTCAGTGTTGTTAGCACCACAGTGTCAGTGTTGTTAGCACCACAGTGCCAGTGTTGTTAGCACCACAGTGTCAGTGTTGTTAGCACCACAGTGTCAGTGTTGTTAGCACCACAGTGTCAGTGTTGTTAGCACCACAGTGTCAGTGTTGTTAGCACCACAGTGTCACTTGAATATCAGTGTGTGGACAGAGACTGCAGGACGCTCTTGCGGTTACAACTATGTAGGATAACAGTCCGATGTATTTCTGTTCTATGTATTTCTAGTGCTAGAGGCAGGAGCTCGTCAGTGACTCCAAAAGTGACGGTGTGCGGCAGTGGCTGTATTGCGTTCTGCGTTAAATGATCTGCGTACAAATTTTACTTCAGGAATACTGAAGAAATCTGGGGTAAACGTAATAACACCTGCTTCCTGTGAAATTTGCATAAAGCGTCAGGCAGTTCTGTAAGTCCAGTTAAAAAGTAAAATAGTAATTTCCTCTTAAAGACGCATATCTTCCAAACCATTTTGAAGTATGGTATGGTAGTCTCTAACTAGACTCAATGGTAGACTCTAACTTCATCAATAGTACGGTACGGTTGTACAGAATGGGCGGTATTTGATGGACGGTATGGTAGTTTCTTCTTTAGTACAGTATAGTAGGACGGAATGTACGGTATTTGGAGTACTATGTGGTGGTACGGAATGTACGGTATTTGAAGTACGCCACGGTAGTACGGAATGTACGGTATTTGAAGTACCATATGGTAGTCTCTTCAATAGTTCATGAAAGGTTGATGCAGAAAACTTGAGTGCAAGGTTGAGAGCAGCATACTTTGTAGTGCGGAAAAGAAAATTCGGAAAATCCTCATAACAGTGTGCCGTGTGCTGCGCGGTATAGCAGGTAAATCACGTTGGCCGGAGATAGTTAAATATTGGGAGACATCTCCGTAGACTTCATGAGACCTTCACGCTGTTCTGCCTGCGCCGCCTTTGATATTGGCACAACAGATGTCGGTTTTGACGATACCTCCTGTGGTATGAAAGCAAATAATGGGCTAATGTCTCGTGATATACTGACATCCTGTGATATTCTGAAGCATTGGTTTTGCTCTTGTAAGTTCGAACGTTTAAATTCTTTCAATTTGAACCACTCAGCTTTACCTGCTCTTGAGACGGGATTTCCAGTTTATAATTGAATTATACCTGCATGAAAGTTGAGAGAGAACATCGCAGGAACAGTGTAATAACCACTTTATCGTCCCCTACACTCTTTAGACCTGATCTCTCTTTTAAAACCTGTTCTTTCTTATTTAGGGGAAGTAAGAAAAAACCTCTGCAAACAATTTCTATTGTGCTACAGTCGATGGCGAGGGTGAATCAACCTTTCTTTTCACGTATGATTAACTAATTAATTAACTAACTAAAACGTAAGCGAGAGAAACAAAGATTCGTGGGATTCGAAATTGCTGTAGCTCTCTAAATTGAAAATTATTAATGGTTTTACAACTTAAATGATTAGAAAAATTTTACTACCTTCGTACCAAGTTCAACGATAACAAAAAGCTTTGTGCGCTCATAAAAAAATTAGAAGATAATGTTAAAAAATAAGTAGAAAATATTTAAGAATATGAGAACTTCTATGACATCATTTTCATGGGAACATATACTCGTAAGTGCCGTACACAGAGCCTTGCACAGCAAACATCGGCTTCCCTCACACGTGTGCGTGAGACAGCCATAATGTGTTGTACTGTATGTGCACAGCCCTCACTATCTCCTTTATTTCTGCCAAAAAGTTTTTAGCGCCTATTTACACGACGTAACTCACTTGTGCGTTATCTGCAGTGTCACTTGCTGCGTTCTGTACTTTGTACCTAGAATATCACATTACTGTCGTTTATTGAGTTACGTACTGCAGCAACACAGCACACCATTTACTGTGTTGTTTAGTGTGGCATTTCACGCACTATACATTGTTTTGTTGAGCGGTGCATTTAAGGTCACCGTGTACGACTCCACAGTGACTTTATCTCATTCACTTTGCCGAGGAACGCGATATATATCGTCCCATTCTCTGGCAGTGAGATATTTTGTGAGGTGTTTTGTGGGTGGCAGGCTGCCTCTGACGAGTTGGCAGGCTACCTCTGACGCGTTGGCAGGCTACCTCTGACGCGTTGGCAGGCTACCTCTGACGGGTTGGCAGGCTACTTCTGACGCGTTGGCAGGCTACTTCTGACGTGTTGGCAGGCTACTTCTGACGTGTTGGCAGGCTACTTCTGACGCGTTGGCAGGCTGCCTCTGACGAG
>JACJUY010011326.1:0-21950 GCA_014220935.1 Platorchestia sp. MABIK
AGGAGGAATAAATTTTCTATCGCTGTTTGAAAATATAAATTTCCGAAATTGCTGCGAAGGCAGCACAATGAGCCTATCTACACTTTAGCACTCACTAACGAATAAGTAGAAATTTACTCAGGAAACTTATTTATGCATCCAATTTCGTTGCTAAATAATACTAGCTCTTGCTATTTCGATTTATCTTTTTTCTTTTAAGGAGCGACTCACATTTCACGCATCCAGCCCAGTGCTCCAGTGTCTCCACTTCGCTTAGGTTTTGATTTTACTGCAGTGCTTTTCTCCGTTAAATAAATAGTCAAGCCCAGGCAATGGTCAAGTTTTTCATTGAATGATAATTTGTTCTGGGGGGATAAAGTGTTCAGAGTTGATTAAAAAAATCATGATTTCCTTCTTCTAAAGTGAAAAAACCGTAATTCCTCTCAGTACCTTACATTTAGTAAAGTGCTCTTTAACACGTTGATCGCCGTGGGTTAAACCGAAGTTCAATATTCAACTGACGTAAAACTCAATTTCAAATTTCAACATTATGGGGAACCAAAGATTAGCTGGAACGTGTTTTATCTAATTTTAATGAAGTACATATAAAAATTTAGTTTGTGACCACCGATGCGCAGTCAACGTCTTAAGCGCATACTGACATTGCGTTTTCAAAATAATTAATTTGTGTGATCTCTTTTTCAGTTTCTGGTCATCGAGGCGCGCAGTGACCATGTGGGCTTCGGCTCAGGGTGAGTTTCCTAATGGAATGGCTGTCTTTGTCTTCTGTTCGGAAAGCTGTTGCCAAACGTCAGCATTTTGCAACGTATTTCCTGCAACCTTAATGAATGTCTTTGTCTATTTATGCGATTACCTAATTTAAGCATTGAGGAAACTAGTACTAAACTAATTTTACTATTCCTAATGCATACCTGTTTTTATTACGATTGTACTGTTATGTGAATATAATGCTTCGGGTTCTCTGAAACTGAGGCTAACCACAGTTTATGAACGAGTCCAGTGTTTGAATAGTTGTACCATGCAAATACTATTCAATAATACTACCATGCAAAGTTCACAGCTTGCATCTATTTGTTAGTAAATTCTGTGTCCTTCCATATATACTTCAAGGCTACATTTTGTAACGGGAGTAGCGATTTTTTAGCAGTGACAAATGTCTTGTAATGATGGCACTTCGTTAGGACGGAAAAGGAAATTGCACATCACGCGCAATAGATGCATGGCATACGGGAAAATTCGAGGCAGAAATGTGTTTGATTATTGACGCTCACAAAGTTCTTCCCTTTAAATCCCTGTGCCTGAGGCAAATGTGTGGCGGTTTGTATTTCTATTACTTAATTACACCTTCAGGCATCATCATAAAATTACGGAGGGATCATGATGCCTCTGCAGTTTTTATTATTATGGCTATTTCAATTGTCTTTTCAATTTCAAGAGCAATTCATTTGTTTCCAATTTAATGTTGAATGCTGCTAAGATACTGAGATACTTTGGTTCACTGTTTGTTCCCCAGAATTTTTGAGCTTCTGGACAACTGTTCGGCCTGAGAACCTGAAGTGGTTTTTCATTCTTCTAGCTCACCATGAGGGCATTATGAGAGCGTATCATAGTAGCTGAAGGCATTATGTCTGCAAATACCTCTTTTTTTTAACCCACAGCCGGCCCTAACCTCGTCATTTCAACAACAAATTTTTACTCTAAAACTTCACTGTGCGTAAACTATCTTTTAACTCCCAGGGGAAAATGTGAGGTTCCTATGTGAGAGTTAGGTAGGACTTAGTTTTACTGAAATGAAATGTCCTCTGTTTTGTTAAGGACTATATTTTTTCGGTTCACTACTGATCTGTTTTTAGCACCTCTGACTGTCTTTTTCAACTTTTATCTTGTTTCCTAATCTTCCTTCTCAATTTACTGTTCCCATGCGCACGGGATCCTATGCGGGAACACACCTTGTGTATAAATTCCGCGTTCTCTTAACTCCATACTAAATGGTGCATGCTTTCATCCTTTTTCTCTATGAACATCGTTTATATTCGGAGGAATGCTGAAACAAACTGTTAATCCATCAACTATCTTTCAGCGGCCCCCTGTAGACGTCTATCCCGAAAACGTCTATCCCGAACACAGTTCCATAACTGCTCACACAATAATTCCTGGTCTGTTGCCCTACACCAAGTCAGGCCACTCTGGGCAAAAGTCCTTGAAAATATTCCTGCTTGCATCACGGTAACATTGTCGGACATATTCACCAGCCATGCTGCAGCAAGCTCTGCCTCCTGCACAAAACAACATGGTCACCTCGCACCCATTTTGGCATCGCCGATCATTCAATTTGATGCCTGTTTTGGTCAATGACCGTCATTGCTAACATTTGCTTACTCTTGGATAAGTACACGAATGTACGTAGTCCATAGAAAGTTCATTTCTAATAGTTTTTTCCGTTCTCTCTAAAGCCACGACAGACTGGCTCGTATACATTTTTTGTCATAAGTCGTTTTGGAGATGTAACCCTGGTCATACTCTCTGGTCAATGTCACCGACCAATGAAGTCGCCTTGGCTGGTCACTTGTTATTGACCATAATGAGCTTTGTAGTTGGTCACTAGCTACTGACCTCTTATGTTTTAAACCAAGTCTCTAGCCCCTGACCTCTTATGTTTTAAACCAAGTCTCTAGCCCCTGACCATATCAAAATGTTTTTCAACAAGGGATTTGCCACTTACGAAGTCAGACTGAGACACATTACTCGCCACTGAGTATTGAAAAGTTTCAGCCTGGTCACAAGCCGTTGACCATTAAAGGCTTTCAGCCAGGTCACTAGCCGCTGACCATTAAAGGCTTTCAGCCAGGTCACTAGCCGCTGACCATTAAAGGCTTTCAGCCAGGTCACTAGCCGCTGACCATTAAAGGCTTTCAGCCAGGGCACTAGCCGCTGACCATTAAAGGTTTTCAGCCAGGTCACTAGCCGCTGACCATTAAAGGCTTTCAGCCAGGTCACTCCCCATTGTGAAGAGCTTTACCGTCGGGAACCATTGTGCCTGGTCAGTCACGTTCAGTTATTGAGGAGAGATCCTTTCTAAAACCCGCCTCACGACCTGCCCGTCGGCTCGCTACTCTTCTCTTAATACCGTCTCTATTGTCCCGGCCTGGCCGATCTCCCAGTTTTATTCCCAATTTTCTAACGAGTCCTTCAGAACAGTTTTACCAATTTTCTTTTACGTTTACCATAAACATTGCTGTTAAGGTCATAAAGACTCGCCCGTATTAAATTTGGATTAGCTGTCAAGTCATCAGTGAAGTAGGAGTAATTTCTCTCTTCGTAGTGTCTCCCCTATTAAAGTATTTAGTTTTTTGCCTTTTCAAAGCAAAAAATTCGAAATTCTCAAAATTTGGCCCTATTTATTTTAATTTGAATATCATTATTTCTTCCGTAAGTTATAGTGAACATCTTCGTACAAGGTTTTTTACGTGTATTATTATTGGATTGGGGACAACCCGAGAGGCACTCATTTCTGTTCCCATTTTCAGCTCCATATTGTTACTGATGTTATCACTTTCTATTACACATTATTTTAGGCCGATTTGAGTTATAGATAGCAACCAAAATTTTTAAATGCAAATGTTATTCTGGGCTATGTATGATAGGGATCAAAATTCCATTTCTGAATTTTATTTTATTTGAGGCTGTTTTACTGAGGTGATATTCATAACTTGTGTTGTTTTGACACAAGAGATTGCGTAAATTCTTTGAGAAATACACTCCCAGGGCGAAAATACGAAATCCTGAGCCAAATGTTAGGTAGTTATTCTTTTTGATCAAATACAATAAATACTTTTTATTGAGGATTATCTTTTTCGAAACACTGCCCCATTTTTCAGCGCTTATTACTTGCTTCAACTTTTATCTTGATTCATAAACTTCCTTCTCAACTTGCTGTTTCTATGCGCAGGCGATCTTGTGAGAGAATACAGTTATAGCTTAGCTCCATACTAAATGGTGACTTCCTCCTTCCTCTCATTGGAACACCTTCGTTGTGGTTAGGGATGCTTGTGCTTAATTCTAATCTTATTGTTACTTAGTTGTTGACTGCTTGTTGAATGTTTGATTGTCGAGCGTGTATGACTGTCGAGCGTGTATGACTGTCGAGCGTGTGTGACTGTCGAGCGTTTATGACTGTCGAGCGTTTATGACTGTCGAGCGTTTATGACTGTCGAGCGTTTATGACTGTCGAGCGTGTATGGCTGTCGGCGTCTATGACACTCGAGCGTGTATGACACTCGAGCGTGTATGGCTGTCGAGCGTGTATGGCTGTCGAGCGTGTATGGCTGTCGAGCGTGTATGGCTGTCGAGCGTGTATGGCTGTCGAGCGTGTATGACTGTCGAGCGTGTATGACTGTCGAGGGCTCATGAATATTTGATTCTTTTAAAGACTTGAATTTTTTGGAATGTTAGGTGTCTTTTGATTACTGCGCGTCTTTCGATTGACTTGGTTTTTATTGTAGAAGAGTTAAAAATTAGCGGAGTATCGTAGACTGCTTTGTACGTAGCTGAATGTTGAACGTTCTCGTTGAACGTATTGGATTGACGTGTCACGATTTATAAGCAGATTTTGTAGATTGATATTGCATGTGAAATCAGTTCTACCAAATTTTTAACTTCAGACTCCCATCCCAAGAAATCATTAACCAAAGTCACAATATTGGGTAGCATCAAATAGTTACCTAGCATTTAAATTTCGAAATAATGGTTTGGCTAAGCGTTTCAATCAATTTTGGTAATAGAATAAATCACATTTCTATCTTTTGATACCAGTGAGATTTTTTAGCAAAGTCGTACGGTCGTTAGAATGTTGTGCCAGCTGCTGTGTCACTCGAATGGGTTTGGAATTCGGTGGGTTTTAGAGTTAAAAAGTAGCCTAGCCTTATCACAAGTACCCTAATCATTTGATTAATATATTGCATTGGGGAATTGAAATGTCAAAGATTTACTACTCTTTTTAAACCAAGTTGACAGTCATTTATCGAGTTTCGTGAATAAATAACGCACCGTAAACTATGCAGTAAAGTATTCATTTGTCTGTATTAGTAACTTAACACGTTCACTACGTTTCCGCGGTTGCTGCGACCGTTTTGGTTCGGCTGGAAAAAACAGAATTGAGAAGCCATTTTTAATGGTTGGTACACACATGTACCTATACGTAGTGAACTTGTTAATGTCTTTCGTGAAGCGGCAGCGTATTAGATTTTTTTTGTGGTGAGGTTTCAACTAGTTTTTAATGTAGTCCTATCTCTTGAAGCGTGGTGGGGATTGTCCACTGGCATATTTTAGAGAGTACCTATCAGGGGGACACAACTGTTACATCAATGAGAATCAGCACTTCCGGGAGGAAAATGCGAAGTCCAGAGCTGAAGGTTAGGTAAACTTTGCTTTTGTTGCAATAGAATAGTTTTATGTTTGTACGGACCATTCATTTTTGGATCACAGTTGTCTTGTTTTTCCCGACTCATTATTTTCTTCTCAATTTTGACATTGTTTTATAAGCTTCTTTCAATCTAGCTGTTTCAATGCGCAGAGTGCGGGGACACACATTGTGAATAGATTTCACGTTCCCTTAGTTCCAAATTCGATTGTGCTTTCCACCTTCTTCTCTTGGGAACACATTTGTTGTTGTTCCGGAGGCGTAAACTCGTTAAATCTGCAATTTTTTCATTTAATTCCGAAACAGTGGTTAGAGTGGCATTTCGGCGAGTTCTTACTCGACCAGTCTTCTTGTGTTTTTCCCCATGCATTTTTTCTCGGAAAGGTGATCTCTGTTGGTGACAGTGCTGCTGTCGGAATAAAAGCGTTCCGGATCATCAGTTCTGTGTCAACAATACATCGTACTTTAGCTGCGAGTATCATACAAATCTTCAATCTATAATGTAAAAAAATCAGGTAAATTGCATAAGGATCGTAAGACGAATTTTCCGACGTTAAAGTTTGGTAACATTTGGTCTCGCCACAAGTTTTATTGCGCTCGAAGATTTTGTTTCAGCCTTCATATTTTTCTTCATCAAGGTCATTTTTAGCTCCTGGTGAGCTCATAAAGGTGACGGAGATCAAACAGCTCGACAAGACGTCTTTGCTCGCCTCCAAACGCCTCCGAATGGCGTAATGCCGATGTGGCACCTCGATATGATAAGACGCGTCCTCTTCGCCATCTCTATAGCGACCGTGACTCTGTTCAGAACTCCAGCTTAACAGCCAACACTCACAGACCAGGGATGCCTTTTTTTTAGAAGAACTGTCATCACTGCTGCCAGGAAGGCTTCACTGCTGAATTAAAATTGATTTTTTCACTACTATATTGATAAAGTTTCTTGTATTTTGAGATATAGTGTATTATTCATCAAACTGTAACCAAATGCTTGATAAGTCATATTCAGTTTATAGATCTGATAAATTATAAAGCAGCTCCCATCATGGAAAGATGATCAAACTTCATAAAACTGACTCACATTGCAACCTTAAATTATTGTTCCAAATAATTCTGGACAAAAATATTTTTTTCGTGCTTTTTTTTTCGTTTTCGTTCGTTTTCAGATTATTTTTTAACCTGTCAGACAGGCTTTTTTCACCTAACTATAATCAGAGTGCGGGAATAACTGTGATCTGACTACGACTTATAACATATCAAGGTAAATTCTCACGTCCAAGTGTGTCCATTTGAAAAAAACTAATATTTCAGTGCTTCTAAATCTGTTTATTTTTGTCTTATTTTGAACCGCATGTACTTCACGGATGAGAGAACGCTTTCATAAGCAACTTCTCCGAGTCATCCTGATGTGAAGTTATTAGGAATAACTCACGATAAACAAGTTCTTACAGTGATTATTCTTATCGGTGATCGCACACAGCCGAATAACTCCGGGGCTGGCAAGTCTGCCAAGTCATCTGCGGACGACGGCGGTGTCCGTCTGCAGTCAGGTGCGTTAAGGCCTGCCGCGGCCAAATTTAGACACGATTTACTTCATCGTAAATTAAGATGCACTTTCCCGTGAAAGTTATTCTGTCGAATTGGGTACCTTACATGTTTTTTTTTGGCAATAAAGCTAAAATTTAAGCTTTTTTAAAACATGATTCATGCCCTGAATATTTGGCAACCCTGCACGATTGACATCCTCTAAGGCTGCCAAATGCCCTGTGTTTAAATTGTGTTTGGGAAAGGTTTAGACTCGAGACCTTCGCTCAGAAAATAACAGCACTTAAAGTAGCCAATTAAGCCTACAGATGAAACTTCGTTACCAGCTCTACTGTTACGATGATGTAATTCTTTCAAAATTTAGCTCCAGATTGGAGAGCAGCATAGATGTACTCAAAGAATTCCATTAGATTTATAGAAGACAGTTTATCAAACAGGAGATTTCAATTTGCAAGGATATGACATATTTCTAGGGTATGTTCATAATTTTGCATTCTCAACAAAGCAAAAAAGAATCGCTGCATGATTTCACAGCTATGGTGAAAATATAAGGAAAATCCGTCGAAAAATGACGGTCTTTTTTTTGCCCAGACGGTCCTCTTAAAGGAAACGCAGAATCTATACAAAAGATGTGTTCCCACACAAGATCTCCTGCAAATAGAAACAGCAAGTTGAGAAGGAAGGTTATGAATCGAGATATAATTTGATGAAGAAAGAAGTAGGAGCTGAAAAACAGGGCACCAATAAGCCGAAAAAACGATGGTGCTTAACAAAGCCCAAAACGTTTTCTATTTCAACAAAAAGAAGACCTACTTTTCAGCTTTGGACCTCACATTTTCCCTATGGGAGCGCTAATTTCCAGAGGTACAATACTTGCATTCCCTACTCTGTGATGAATGCTATGCATCGATGAATGCATTGCCGTATCGTTGTCCTCGCTCTTGATTTTGATGGCTTCTAGCGCTCCTGACATTGTCTTGCCCTGTCCCTGCGCACACAGATGCCGATGGTGGCCGCGTGTGCCGATCTCGTGGATTAAAAGGACAAGCCCAGCTCCAAGTGCCTGATTACCGCTGATTGGGCTCAAGTGACTGATTGGAGCAGCGCCAATTATTGATCGCTAAGCAATTTTTGGCTTGCCCGGATTAAACGCAATGAGGAGCGTCGCAATGATATGCGCCTTTGTGGGCCGGTAATTAGACACTGTAATGCTTAATTGGGATCGCTCGAACATTGATTAATGTGGAGATAATCCTCGATACAGCCCTAATGAAACTCTGTATCGGCACTGCCGTTAGGACGGCTAACTCAGTAATGGGACTCTTTCTCGACGAGTTTCTTTATTCAACCATTTTGTGAAGAAGAGGTTAGAAGGTCCCGAACCCATTAATAGATCGGTCCGTAGAATTAAGTTAGGGGAAAACCTTTCGATTTACACATCCCAACTTTTCTGGGGTATATGGTAAGAAATCGGTTTAGGTTAGTTAGGTTTTTCTATCCTATATGTTATAGAGACTGGCGCCCCAGGGAGTGGTGATGTTAAGCTACCTCAGCAACAGATAGGACTTCTATTTTTTGAGTCTATTGTACTTTATATTCTTCAGATTTCATGCCTTCTTCACCATCTCTTCTTCACGCTTCCTTCCTAGCTTGCACTTGTATGTAATGGGTATCCTGTGTAAGAACACACCTTGTGCATATATTCCCCGTTTTCTACAGTCCATCATACTTAAGGGTTCTTTCTCTTCGCCCTCGTCAAGGGAACACAACTATTATATCTGTGGGAATTAGCGCTCCTATGGGGAAAATGTGAGCTTTCGAGCTGGAGGTTGGGTAGGCTTTCCTTTTGATGAAATATGAGAAGAATGAGTTTTTTCTTACGTTACGGACCATTTCTTTCTGGTTTACTGATGTCCTATTTTTTAGCATGTACAACTTTCTTCTTCAACTTCTACCTTGTGTTTCACACTTGTTTTCCGACTCACTGTTTCTATGCGCAGGGAGCTTTGTGTTGTGACGCACCTTGTGCAAGCATAGGTTCCCCGTTCTCTAAACTCTGTTCTAGACGGTGCCTTTATCCTTCTTCTCTTTGGTACTCTTTTGTTGTGATTTGGAAGGCTTTCTCTAATTGTTCTCTTCGTTCTCTTGATGTCGCCTCTGTAGAAATAGTCTTGAATCTACTAATTTAATAATATTCATAATAATCTTGCCCCCCCTCAAGGGGATACAACTATTGTATCTATGTGAATTAGCGCTCCCAGGGGGAAAATGTGAGGGCCCGAGCTCTGAGTTAGGTAGGCCTTCTTTTTGTTTGAATAAAATATTTTTGTTATGTTATGGAGCACCTTTTGTTCAGTTCACTGCTGTCCTGTTTTTCAGCACCTACTACTTTCTTCTTCGATTTGGTATTGTTTCATGAACTTTCTCAACTTACTGTTTCTATGGCTTTTCTGCATAGATTCCGCATTCCCTTAACTCCATACTAAATGGTGCCTTCTATCTTCCTCTCTTTGGATCGCATTTGTTGCTGATAGGGAGTCTTAAACTAACTAATTATCTAATCTAACAATCTTGCCAGCCCACCAGCGAACAATACAACTTTGCACTTTGTTCGATCATCAAAATTTTCGTTAGTGAAGTAGTTTAGTTTCCTAACATTTTCAAATAAAAGTATACGCGTCGGTGAACAGTCGCTGTCTAACCTTCGGATAAGTTTGCTGCACGGAAAAAAAAACATGTAGACTCTCATTGGTACTTTAGTCTCTACTTAAGACAGTTCAGTACCTCGCATCGAAAAACGCTCTCCCAAACTGAAACAATCGCTTGACTTAATCCTACACAGCTGCCTGAAAATCATACAGTTGTCATGTGACTTTTCAACCTTCACTAAATTTGTAACTCATTTAAATGCTTTCCTTTCAAATGCATGTAAAAACTTCACTTTTTTAGTGTAGACGCCCTTTTTATATCATTTATCTCTTAACTGTTCCTTGCGTGTGTTAGGTTAGTTTTTATTTCTCTAATGTATTTATCCCTTGTTGCAGATTCATAACTTTGAAATTTTTTACAAAAAACTGTTTCACCTTCTCTCAATGCGACAACGTCCACTACTTCCAGTGATTAAATTCTAGTAAACTCTTTACTCTCCTAAACAAATTTTAGTAGTTTTAACTAAGTAGATTTCACCCTAATTCGTGAAAATAATAGTTTTTACTGCTTCCCAAATATGTTTTGTTTAGTCCGTTCTCACGCTCTCGCTAAGTCCGATATCGAATGTTGCAGCGCGCAACTACAAATACATCTGATCAGACGACTAACAACTATTATTCGTCCACCGCAAGAAGCAGCGAACTCCTTAACCCCAGTGTTGAATTTTATGCCACAATGTTTTTCCTAAATTGCTCACACGCTACTTATGACACTGTCAATTGCTCACACGCTACTTATGACACTGTCAATTGCTCACACGCTACTTATGACACTGTCAATTGCTCACACGCTACTTATGACACTGTCAATTGCTCACACGCTACTTATGACACTGTCAATTGCTCACTCGCTACTTATGACACTGTCAATTGCTTACTCGCTACTTATGACACTGTCAATTGCTTACTCGCTACTTTTGACACTGTCAATTGCTTACTCGCTACTTATGACACTGTCAATTGCTTACTCGCTACTTATGACACTGTCAATTGCTTACTCGCTACTTATTACACTGTCAATTGCTTACTCGCTACTTTTGACACTGTCAATTGCCAACTCTCTACTTATGACACTGTCAATTGCCAACTCTCTACTTATGACACTGTCAATTGCCAACTCTCTACTTATGACACTGTTAATTGCTTACTCGCTACTTATGACACTGTAAATTGCTTACTCGCTACTTATGACACTGTCAATTACAATATTCTAGAAAAAAAGGAAAAATTCAGTTGAAAATGGTGACCAATCAAATTTTGTGCGGTCGTTGCTTTGAACGTTATCGTGTGGCATAAGCATGCATACTTAACCTAGTTCAAATGAACATTCTGATGCCATTCAAAGCTATATAAAGGGCTGATACATTTTTTACTTGTTCAAAAGCATGGATAAGTTAGTTATTTCATTTTTCTTATCCTATGAAAATCAAACACCACCAAGCTTGCGTTCCCTACTACATTTGCTGGTTTATCAATGCTCTCATTTTGTATTTTAAATTATTTTAATCTTTGTCGTTCTATTTGGTGTGCTGAATTTTTTCAAGGGAAATTATAATTCATCTTCACAAGCACAGAAATTTCCTTAAGATGGCAATTGTTTCTTGGGTAAGAATTAAGCGCTTGATTCTAGGCATCGTAATCGATCAGAGAAAAATAAAAAGTACTTCGTTTACGAACGAGCTCTAGAAGTAAACGCCTTAAAAGTTCCCTTCCCATCGCGCCACAGCGGTCCGATTACCAAACATTGGCCACAAACCAGAGTTCGTGGCCGCCAGTCCGCGGCTGCAGACTTTCCCTCGGCTGGCCAAACGTTGGGTTGCCAGTGATGACTCTCCAGAGGCGCTGCACAAACAGCCCTAATTGGATTTTTATTAGGAAACATCGGGAGCGCGTTAGCGGGAGCCTCCGTGGCCCGCTCCTGCATGGGTGGTCGAGGTGCCGATTGCGCGCCCAAATCACAACTGATCCGCACTCTTGTGCTCTGGTTTAGTGGTGAGATCCTGAGAAGTAAAGGTAGCGCCATTAATTTTGATTTAAATGCACCTGACTGTTGCAATTCTGAAACATGTTGTATTTCTAACATTACTTGAGTTGTTTGTAACACAATTAAACGTAACAGGTCTCTAAATATTTGGATCATTTGAAATACTTTTTTTTTCGAAATGAGCCTAAATTTTTTGTTCAATGTGATTATGCACAATTCGGAAATTAGAAAGAACTAAATCGTGAAGTATTGACAATTCTAAATTCTGCTCGAAACTAATTTCTCCTTATGCACCGAGGTGTTTGAATAATTTAGCGTTAGTTTGATATTTCCTGCTACTTCACGGTACATGAAAGTTCCAGTTTGTTGTGTGTCATCGGAATAATAATGAGCTTAGAAACCCCAGTTGATTGAACGTGAAATTTCTCTTGAGATGAATATCAAATTTACAGTTAATTTGAAGTGACATACTTGCTCACATTTCGTCGGAAATAATAAATCTGACACAATCTTTAGTTTTACCCTCATGTGGCATAAGATAGGCATTAAGTTTAAGTTAGCCAAGTGCCTATCCTATCTTATAGGGACTGGTGCCTTTAAGGGAGATACTGTTGAGTTAATTAGCTGTAGATAGGTATTCCGGACTTCTATCGTTCGCACCCACACTTTGTTTTCATGCCTTCTAAATTATTTCTTGTCCTTCCTCTTCTTCCTTCCCCTTCCTTGCTAACTTGATGTTTCTATAATCAGGGTCTTCTGTGAGAACACACGTGTATAGATTCACCGTTTCTTAAAGCGAATGATTGATTCCATTTCTTCCCTCTCTTAAGATCCGTTTTTTTTTTTTGGATGGGGGGAGTCTAAAACTAATTTCATAGTAGCTTTTATACCGACTGCTGCATACGCTTTCACTGCGAAAAAGCTATAGCACTTCGTAAAAAAGTTCGAATTCATCAGCGTTTTGGCAGACGGTGGACATTTGGCTGAAGCTTATGTAATTGATTAGCTGTAAATGTACATTAGGACGGTGCCGACAGTGGCGATGCAGCCCACATGGCGCGTATAGAGCACGCCATGTGGTCATGTTGCTTCACGGCCGCCTCCACATGGCCTCTGTTTGGACGGAAGGTGGAGTGTCCCTCTCGAGCCCCCACATGCAACGAGCGCTGCTATCCAGTCTCGTGTGAACGATCTGTCGTGAAATTTGCGGGATTTTAAACGTGATTTGGAGCAGCGGTTGTTGAGATTTATTTATTTATACGAAATGCTAAATGTAATGTTTCTTGGTAGATTTTTAGCCTAGGCTGTGTTAGCAGCGTACATTTACGGAATAATTGTCCGCATAAAAGTTGGGAGGCAATTTATAGTGGTTTCATGAAGCCTTAGATGTTATTTTGGCAGATGTCGTTATTTTTTTTGACCAAAGTTGATAATTTATAGTTTTAAAAGGGGAAAACCTCATCATGGTGAGCTCAGATTAAATTAATGCATATGCGCGTTCGGATATTTTGTGGTGTAATTTTTAGTAGCCTTTAAATGGCGTTCGCATGCTTACCAATGCTCCACAGTGGTGAACATTCACAAACTTTCATGTTAAAATATACTGGAAAAATATGAACTCCGTTATTCCTATTTAGCTCTAAAATGCATGCATTTGGCTTATAAGGCTAACATTAAATACAACATGCGATATTTTACCGCTTGTGAAAATTTCCTAATGGTACTGGGGCACAAAATAACAAATTCTGTACGACATCAACCTTACCAAGTGCTGCTAAGCTCTACTGGATCCCAGAAAGTACTTATTCAAGTCATTTCCCTTTTATTTTGGAATTCTTTCGATAGCATTCTATTAATTACAAATGGTACACAGTATAGCTCAGGAGAATTCAACGGTAACTAATAGGAGATTACACGCGGAGGCACATCCCAGAGCAGAGCATCTTGTGGAGCACGCAAGATTTTTTTCAGCTCTTGGCATTTCAGTTGTTCACCTCTGTCTTTCGTGTACATTTTCTCCTTTGCAGTTAACAAAATCAAGCACGCACCCCACTTCACGGAGCTTCAATTTGCTTCCTAATTAAAAGTCAAGTTAATTTTCAGATCGCCTCACCACTTCCCGATATATCCTTTCTTACGTGCGCCGCGTTTCCTTCACTCGTGATAGGTATTTTTGTTGCATTTGGCGTGTATTTGTCCGGGCGAGGAAGGCTGCGTGGCGCCTTCTGATAAGCGAATCCGGAGCACACATTTGCCGGAACGGAGGCCGTTTGTTGCCCCCGACGGCGCTGGAGCCCTGAGCAATCACCATTATTTCCCTCCTATTTCTCCAGTCCCTGGAGTCTGGAAAGACCAAAAACGCGAAGATGCAGTGTAAATATTTCCAGTGTTTCTTTGTGTTGAACCCAGACATGTAAGTTTGGATTTAATATGAATTTTACCAACGGTTATGTTTTTTAGTGTCCCATCTTCTCTACTGACCTAAAGGCTAAGTGGGAGCGTATGCTGACGGTAATGAGACGATTCAGGGTTCAAGACTTTAAGAGCTTATACCTTTTGCCGAAATCTTCAGGGGCAATGCCATGATCAATTGTCGCTGATTTTGGGCGAGAGGGAACTCAAAATGTTCTTTTATCTGGGGCATATCTCAAATGAGAAACTCTCTCTTCCCAGGGAAAATTCCTAGATGCATTTTTCTATTAAAGCATGATTTGCATCACTTCTCCTTTTCATGCTGCGCTTGAGATATCCGGAAAAGGCGAACAAATAGTTTCATACTTATTTTTTTTTTTACAATGGGATTGTAACTATTTTTCACCGGTTCTCAGAAGAGCATGTTTGTTAATAACCCCATACCAAAATAAGATGTGAAGAATTGTGGTTTCACGACTAACTCATAATACACGACGGGAAACGAACCGAAACCATGCTGAGTGTTCTCATTTATGAAGTAATTTCAAGTTTCCTTCTATTTCGCTTTTTTTTCATGAAGGAATGTGCTATTGTGAAGAATGAGGAAAATTATTAGCAGAAAGGTACCAGGAAGGAGAATACTTCACATTCCTGTAGTATAATAAAGGGATCAAGGAACGCTCGGATAAATTAAATTTTGAGGCG
The DNA here is from genome assembly GCA_014220935.1 of Platorchestia sp. MABIK. Lineage (NCBI taxonomy): Eukaryota > Metazoa > Arthropoda > Malacostraca > Amphipoda > Talitridae > Platorchestia > Platorchestia sp. MABIK. Next base: position 14,771 of record JACJUY010011326.1, read on the forward strand.
AAATATTAATTTGCACTGATGACGGATACGATCATTTCAACTACGGGAATAAGCACTCTCTGGAGGAAGATGTAAGGTCCCCAGCTGTAGGTTAGGTACACCATCCTTTTGCTACTATAAACAAAGTGTTTGGTTTGTTTAGGACTATCTCTTTCACTTCATAGCTGTCCTTTTCTTCAGCCCCAATTACTTTCTTCTTCATTTTTTATCCTGAGTCCTAAACTTTTTTAAATTTTGCAATTCTAATGTGCAGAGTAAGGGGACCTTGTGCATAGCTTCACGGTTCCGTTGATCCCGCACTAAATGTGACTTCCTCCTTTTTATCTTATAGTCTGGGTTAGGGAGGCTCAAACTTACTAAAGTCTAATGAAATATTTTCTAATTATAATCCATTGCTAAGGTAAAAAAATTTTATGAAAATAAATTTTACATTTTTAGTTAAATAATTCACGTTTGATTCGATTGCGACGTCTTCTGCTGTTTCGAAACAAATTCATTTCACAACTTTTCATTAAATCTTTCTGTTTTTTGGTTCGTTGTCATTTTTTCATAATTCACAGTAGTTGTATTGAATACAGGTAATTTCATAGAATTACAAACAAATGCTAAGGACTTTTACGAGTTGTTATGTATTCGATTTGAGAGAAATATTTCATGCTGCTTGCCATTGTTGAAGAAAAAACTACAATCCAACTCGGTGTAAAATTTGTATTGTTCAAATATTCGGTGTTAAAATCTGAGGATTTGTGAGTGTTGAAAAGTGCAATTTCGTATCACTTTCCCCCATCTGTGTCTGTCCACACAGAATTTGTTGAATGATTGTTGGTGCGAGATGTCCCTCATATTTGCGTTGATTGCTTCTGTTCGATCACTCTACATCTCTTCTGCGGGGTGCTGTGATATCAGATGCTGTGTGTGCATGGCTATCCTCATCCATATTTCTCTCTATTCCTTCAGTGGCGTCAGTTAATTTTACGGAACAGCATGCAAGCGAAACGAGGGTGAGGAACTTGATGCCCTGTGATGGCTCTTTTAGAATCAAAAGCTTGTCTGAGCGAGAACTTGGGCAAATGAAAGCACCTCCCTAGTTTGAGACAAGTCATTTCTGGGAAGGGCAAACTCTCTCTAATTGCCCTCGAAAGTTATGAAGAAAACTTACCCGTTATGAATTGTCTGCTTCTAGTTTGAATTTCAAAATTATTGAGATTCTATCGATTTTTTTCGCACCAAGTACCACGGACATTCTAGATTTTGGTAGTAATTATCCAAAATTTCCACTTTGTCCTGTAGAATGTTTCGCCATTTATAAGCCCAGCGCTTCAATCTTGGGATGCTACCCGTATTGTATGACTTCGGACTCTATAGCAAGCCGCAGACACCAGGGCATGGCGGAGTGAAGGAGGGAGAGCAAGATAAACCAAAGAGCAGCAACTAAAGGCAGAGGGCACGCGGCTCCGGTGGAAGGAAAAGACTTGTAAAATTTCTACCCGCAACTAGGCATGGATGTCATTGTTGCAAGACCGCAGCAATAGTGTATGTCATGCCGAGAAAGGTGACAAAGGAAGTTTTCATTTCGTTCATTATTGAAGAAGCTTTCTGAATAATCCAAGAGGACATTCAGAAAAAAACTGAACTCGGTCACTTGAATGTATGTAGGTAGGCAATAAGAATGAACCCTCTTAACGGTATAGAAGTCATAGAGGAATAATATCTAGGTAGCTCAATTATGTAAATCTTACTCATCCTTTGTTGCATCAATGATATCAAAAACCGTTTGCGGAGAATCGTGGTATTACCTATCTCAAAATAGCATGAGCGACAAAATGACTTTACATAATCTTCAAAACCCCTGAAATTATAGCACTGCTAGATATCAGAGTACAGTTTGTGATTGTGTTATTTTTTACTAAGCAACAAAACAATATTGCCAAAAAATATCCTGGCCCTGTATGTACTGGAGACATTTCCTTCCTTCGAGCCCCTCAAGGTGATGCATTATTATTGCAGCTCCGGGTACTGGCACTCCCAGGGCAAAATGTGAGGTCCCGAGGTGAGAGTTGGGTATGCCTTCTTTTTTTTGAACTAGAATAGTATTTTTTTTGTTAAGAACCGTCTCTTTTCGGTTCACTGCTGTTCTGTTTTCAAGCACATCTAACTTTCCTCTTCAACTTTATCTTTTCTTTAGCATTTTTTCTTAGCTTTCTGATTCTATACATGCATGCGCAGGGGATCTTGTATCTTGTGCATAGATTCCGCGTTCCCTTAATTGCATACCAATTGATGCTTTCTTCCTTCTCTTTGAAACACTTCTGCTGTGGTGAGGGATGCTGAAACTAACCTTATTCTTCAAAGCTTTCCTTCAAGGGTCAAGGGAGAGAATTACGTGGACTGTCCGGTAAAAATGTGGTCTTGGTTGAGCTATGAAGCATGCCATGTTGTCAGTGTGCAAGTAAAATGTTGAAGTGATAATTAAACATACGATTTAGTGAAGTTTAAGTAACAAATACCTAAGGTTGGTTGAATGCAATTTATCCATCAGGGGACATAGAACATGCTCTTGGCTTAAGTGAGATAGTACTTGCCTATCCTATGATATGGTATACCAACGCCCTTAAAGAAGTATTGTTGGATTCCCTCAGCTATAGATGGGCCTTCGGAAATTTCTTTCGTGCCCAGTTCGCTTCTTTCCGGAATCTCATCTTTAACTTTTCTTCCTCGTGCTTTTTAACTTACTGTTTATTCCCGCCGGATATTCAGTGCGACAACGTACCTGATGCATAAATTCTCCATTTTCTATAGCCCAAACTAAATGGTCCCTCCTCTTCGCTCGCTTGAGATCGCCTCTATTGTGACTTGGGAGTCTTGAACTAATTTAATAATGCAATGAATGCTATTTAATTTTAATGAATTAATTAATGAACTATCAGCGTTTCAGCGCTCTTCACATTAACTACAACCAATGACTCGGATTGAACACACGTGGTCTAACTTTCCTGTTCGGAGCCGCGGCGCCCGTCCGACGGAAACATTACAACATTAGCTGAGTGGCCTGAGTCAATAGAGGGGTGGGGAAGAGCAACCAACTGAATAACTTACACCAAAGAGCGCAAACACCGATAATGGTTAAGATAACAAAGACAAAGGGGAGACCGCCGCGTGAGGGAAACACTTCGCCAAGTGTCAAATCGGGAGCCCATTGGATTTTTTTTTGGCCAGCGGGGCGAATGGGAAAAGGGAAAGACGGACCTTGGGTGTAGAAATCTTGGAGAAGAGCTATTCGATTTTTAATTGCGTTTTCATTCATTGGTTCATTCGGTCGTAAATTATGCTTAAGGATTTCGTACTCAAAAACCTATGTTGAATATTCACGCTAACGTATTCGAGTAAATGTGCTCAAGTCTTTCCGTAAGTACATAATCACTCTGAACAGCTCATATTCCTGGACCTGATATAGAGAAGCTTGAGATCTACCAGGGGACTGAAAAAACAGTCCCCGTTACAACTACGAGTTGGAATCGGAGTAAGGTTAAAATACTTTGCACATATTTATCCCAAAATTTGGTCATTAAAACCTAAGCGAAGCAAGTTATTTTTAATATGAGATTACCTGAATTTAACTTTCATTGACCGTTGTTTTACTGCAGTCAGCAAAACCCTCGAAAAAAAGTTGTGGGTATCAAAGGCTTCGTCTGCTTTTTTTCCATTCAACAAATTCTACTCTTATTTCAAGTGGTTGATTGTATGTTTGAATCAATCCGAGTTTTGAACATTTTCTCCAGCAGAATGCAAAATCATCAAAAATTTCTTAGTGACATTTTTAACTTGAACATTTTTTGACGTCCATTTTAGCAGTGCTTTCTGACCCTCAAAATTTCAATCGCACTCGCCAAACAGCGTGTGGGATAGAGGAAATTGAACAATAATCTTTTACATTTTTTTGAGTAGTGAACGGTGTAATCTAATTTGGAGGTTGAAACTGAAAATAACTCGCTTCGGAAGCTGCGTTTCGCACTTGGTTATGAAAAAACATTTATATATATAATGAAAACTTCCCGGGACATCATGAAGCTGGAACATTTATATCGTATTATCACTTGTAAATTACAGTGGGTGATAAACAAATGGCTTTATGTTATGAAATGAATAAGTTATGAAAACCTCCCAGGACTTCTGCTGGAGTACTTGTATTACATGATCATCACATCTAAATAGCAGTGAGTGATGGGAAATATGGCTAGGCGAAAGTATCCGGGAGTCGAGCCCTGATTAGTTTGCCATACTTTGCACAAACCTCAATGAGTGTCACGCACAAACAACACTGATGGAGCAAAAATGTCTTATTTTCCTACCATATGGATAGGTAAAGGAGAGACCGAATTGTGGAGAGATCACTTCATTTTGAAAATGTGTAAAGAGATATTTTCCTAGTGCTGTACAAATTTTTAGAATATTAAAGCAAATTTTGCCTTTGCATTGGAATAACATTTTTGTAAGTTTTAATACCCCTCAGGGTGTTACAACTGTTGTATTTATGGGAATTAGCACTCATAGGGGGAAAATGTACGAGGTCCCGGACTAAGAGTTACGTAGGCCTTTTTTTTTTGTTGAAATGAAATTTTTTATGTTAAGGAGCACATATATTGGGGACACTGTTGTCGTGTTTTTTAGCACCTAATACTGTCTTCATCAACTTATATCTCGTTTCACAAAATTTTTCTCAACTTACTGTTTCTATACCTCTTCTGCATAAATTCCGCGCTCCATTAACTCCGTACTTAATGGGGCCATCCTCCTTTCTTTCTTCGGAACGCTTTTTTTAGCGGTCAGGGAGGCATAAACTAAGATCAAACCTAGTTTTTAGATTTTACTTGAAAATTTATTTAATAGTACTACAGCATTTCTGAAATGTGAAGCATACTCATTTTCAGTTAGCGCTTTCCCAAATTTTCACAAGTATAGTTTCACCTAACGCAAAATGAAATTCACTGCATGGTATCAAATTTGATTGGCGATAACATGTTCAATTGTTTCTGGTTCACTCCTTCCACATTTTTGCAATTAGTGAGAATTTTGGATTCCTGCAGAATGTATTCTCACTCGCACCTCGCAAGTCAGCCAGAGAACAGAAGCAACAGGGCAGTGTAGATATCCAAACTCCTATTCCATCAATGGCAACTCCATTGAACTTAACTGAGACGGGCACCCTTCTCGATCTTGTGTCAGTTATCTTAAGGGAATTTTGCGAGCACTGTAAGTTTAGCGATCATTTCGCAGGAGTTGATTCACTTTGACCGTCACAAGAGCGTTATTGATTTCCGACTTAGTCCGGATTTACATCTTCCCCTATAACGTCTCACCATTAGACGCCCCAACCTAATCTGGAGCGCGGCTCTAAGCCTGGTAGGCCCCGCTACACCGCCCCTCTAAAATTCTCTCTGTGACTGCCTGCTTGTTTCTCACTCGCGTTCTTCCTGAAAAAGGCACAGCTGTTCTGGCCCATCAGTATCTATTTAGGTTTTCTTTCTCCAAACTGGAAACTTCCGGCATCATTCCTGTCAAGGACGGAAAAATGTTTTCCAAGCTCAAAATCTTCGTCGTGCTAAAAATTTTGAAACGTATTGTCACTCTGTAAGAGGCACGACATTTTTATTTAACTCTGCAAAATATATTTTCAAGTCTCCTTTTTACATTACTGAATTGAATTTGAGTTTCGAAATAACTTTCGGTAATTTGAGAATATCTATCATCTTTAGAATCTCTCACAGCAGTCCACTGTTCTTTTACTTTTACACTGGTTAATTTTTAAGGTACGTTTTTGTTTGATTTTTATTCGAGTTTCACCATGCGATTTGAAAATGGCGAGTTCAGAGAAGCCTCACTAGATGCGCATAAAGTACGTCATGTTTAAGCTAATTAATGCATACATTTATGTGTAAGCGTACATCATTAATATTGATGCTCATTAGCATAAGAATTGCACGTTGATAATTCAATTACGCTGCACCTCAAGTTTCTCCGATACTCAAGTTTTACCAGGCTTTGCACATTTTAATTTTCTTCAACTATCGAGGCTTCCACTCCAGTAAAATGTGAAATGTGTGCAGTAACTACGCATGTAGTGTGCATTAATTCGAAAGACAATCAGTACGATCACACTTTTAAAAGAATTGTCGAAGGAACTTCAATGGTTTATGGAATTTGAAATTAATTTAATTTTATTTATGCTTCTGTTTCCAATTTATTCTTTCATTTCACTCCATTGCGGAAACAAAACGTCTTGAAAATACCTAGAAGAAGCTATAAAATTCATCGTTTGGTTTCTTTATGTACAAGAGGAAATACTCATATCGCTTTATTTGCAGCGATGAACTCAGAATAATTTGCTATCCAATGAGAGAAAATAGAAGTCATAATATATTATTAAATGATTTCCAGGACACAAGTATTGTATTTTCCAATCTGAATAAAAAATTTGCTCCCTGCGTCGTAAAACCGCATATCCAAAAGAGACACCAGAAGCGTCGACGCAACACGCGTTCGTGCATACATTGATGGATACGGAGCGCTTTCTTCGAGGAACAACGCAGTCTCTGTCCGCCGTAGTTAAATAAAGGTCAATTTAACTTGAGGAAAGTTACTCCAGCCCTTTCACAGGGCGCTGCCTAAGCCCTCCACCGAGCGGGGAGCGGAGGTTATGAATTGAAAATGATGTCGGTGGCAGCGTTCTGCATGAGGCTGGGCTGCCAGACTGGCCTTTTTCTGGCAGCAACTTTCCACTTCGGTTTTTCCTGCAAAGTTTGGTCATAAAGACCACTCAGCATCTGGCTACCGTTCAGGGTTCCATGACGCTGAGTGGTCTTTAAGGCTATGTTTAATTTAAAAAACCCAAATTGGGAAAATTTTCGCCAGACAAATGGTCAAACTGATAACTCGGGGAGGGGCGGGGATGTCGACCGAGAGAGGAAGCAGCGAACGCGACAAGACGATATTAATTCAGAAGGATGGAAGCAAGATGAAGGAAGCATGAAGTTATAACGCGTGTTGTCGATAAAACGTTAGTGCAGATAATTTGTTAGCAATAACATAGATGTAATATTGGAAAACGAATTTTGAGCCGGGTGAAAGAATAATAACATGCCTGAACTATGAAAGTGACTGGAATTACAAATTTTACTAAAAA
>JACJUY010011327.1:7109-25877 GCA_014220935.1 Platorchestia sp. MABIK
AATGTGTGGTGCATTCTTCGTTTTTAAATTCCTAATGATCATTCGCCTTAAGAAAAGTAACTTCTCTGATTTCTTAAACAATACAGTCAATTTTCATTGCCTTAGTATATTTTTGGCTTGTTATTAAAAGTGAGGGGATGCCAGGTTTTTATTCTCATTTGAATGATATCTATGATACCTTTCAAATAGATATGCATTATTAAGAATGTTGCAGACAAAAGATTTATGAGATTTATAAATGTACCAGTGAACACGTGGCAAAAATGATGGGATTCAAATTTTCCTTGAAATCTTCCAGATGTGGATATAAATAAATTTATAAATCCTAATAGTACCCACAATTAAAATATTCTTTGTATTGCAGGTATGGTCATTAAGCATCCTTAACACTTTGACCAGAATTGATAAAATTTAAGTTCAATATTCAACTCAAATTTAAAGTCAATTATAACGAGCAATTTTGAAAATAGCAATCATTAACTGGATCATGCCCTCATTAAGCTTTGATTAGGTATTTATAAAAATCCAGTTTGTGACTACTGGTTGCTTAGGAGCATTATGAAAATCCCTTCCATGGCCACCGGTAGTGCACGTTGCAGTCTGAGTGTCAAAAGCGTGACAGAGAGTTACACCAACTAAGCAACACCTGTGTATAAGTGGACACCTGGCCCATTGTAATAACACAGGAGAAATTACACACAAAAAATATCAAATTTATACATTTATTTATTTAAAGAGACACTTGGCATTTTATTCCACAAGAATAGATAGATACAGCATAAATGAAGCAAATTATTATAGTGGGGACAAGTTAGTTCAAGCTTTTCAATAATGAATCCAGTACAAGAAAGTACCAGTTACATAACATTATTTGGAACAATTAGTACTGACATATTTACAAAACTATTTTCAGTAAATATAATGAAAAATATAGTAATTGTTTGAAAAATTAATATTATACTGTGTGTTGTGAAGTTTACACATAACAAGGACCATGATCACATTGAAGTTTTGAGGAAATTATTTTTACATTGCTAATAACAGCTTCATACGCTCAATGTGACTTTGCTGACAGAAATGCAACAAAATTTTGCAGAATTATTTTTACATAAATTTTAAATATCATTTCCTAGTCTGTAGTTTCTTCCCATTTTTGAACTTCCAAGCAGTTCAACTCAGTTCCTCAGTATTGTGAATTGTGATATCTTCTCAAGATCTAACAAAATTTTAATAAAATCAGGAACATCGAGTCACAATTTAAACGTACAAAAATCTGTGAACTTTGGGCTTTGTACATTTTATAGGCCAGACAATTTGACAGAATTTTAACAAGTGCCCACATGAGCAAAAAAATCAGACTAACTTTGAGTGTGAGAATAAATCTATTCAAGTACCTTACAAAAAGTGTTTACATCCAAAATGAAAACTGAATAAACAAGTTTAAAGTTTTTTTCAGTAACTCAAAAAGTCTAGTGCACAAAAAATGCTTAGAATGCAAGAATTATTTTCCAATGAAACACATGAAGAGATTTATTAGGATTAGTTTTTTAATTATGCTTAAATTTTGATGACAAATTAAGGCCACTCTTAAGCTAAAAGATTGTTTTTAACCTTTCTTGCAAATAGCACCATATGAAGAAATTATATTTAATTTTCAAGATAGACACACAATAAAGCAGCAAGATTAAATTGTGCTTACAGAGCTGAATAATCTAAATTTTGTAGAACAGCATAGATGAAAAATTGCACTTTTTTGTGTCACCTTATATTTTTTATTTCAAAAGCATTTACGACCCATAAGTTTCATCAGTATGCTCAATTTTCTACTGTGAAACTTAAACTTTTCTCTTTTAAACAACACTCAACTATATGTCAATAGAAAACTATTGTTAGCATTTCCTTTACATTTCCATTTATAATATGAATAACCCTTAGAATAATAAATGGAGCCCTCACTAAATTCCACTCAGTTAACAGGTTGACTGATGGGTTAAACTGAAGTTTGATTTTCAACTCAAATTTAATGTCAAAACTTGTTGGCAATTCTATAAATACCAAAGATAAACTGTGTCAATTAAATACCATTAATTTCAAAAGATTGTTATAATTTTTCAAACACCCCATGGACAAGTCGTTTCGAAGCAAGAAAAACTCAAGCACAACCCAGCGATGGGTCGTCGTATTGGCATGTCGACGTGTTAACTCAGTTGAGGCCTGACTGTCAGCCCAGCGTAGCACCAACAGCAAAATTTACCTCTGCTGCGGGAGGAGTTCCGCTCATTAATGAAGGCTTTCAGGAAAGCAAGCGGGTCAGCTGGAGACATGGACATGGCAGCCGTGGGAGAAGTTCCCTCGCTGACCTGGCTCTCCACTTCTGTCATATTCTCTTGAACCATTGTCCTCAACAGTTAATACTTTATAGGTAATAAAAAAACAAAGTTCATCAAAAAATGGTAAGATGCCAAAAAATCGGTAACCTTATTGATCAAGAAATTTATGTTATATGTGTAAAAAACTTCCTTTGTCATCAAAGCATTTAATTATTCTGAAAGAGACACAAATTAAATTTTTCTAATCTCAAGACAGCAAAAAGCTTGAGTTTATATCTGACTGCAAGTGAACACTGAATTTCTTAGTGTTTTGATCAAGACAGAGAATTTTAAATACATTTGTGAACTAGTTCAAGAAAAAATCCATTAACAAATAAATAAAAAAATTACATAACCTATCAAAAAAAAGACCTAAAAGACATGGTATTGAAGATAGTAGAGAACTAAAGCTACTACTTAGGATAATATCCATTTGATTCAAAATTTACTTTCACTTGTAGTCATTAAAGGTAGCTTATTGACTTTTAAATCTAACAAAAAAGACTCAATTTGAAGACTACTTGTTGAGTGTGCAACAATCCTCCATCCATTCTACAACACACTTAATTTTATGCTGTTAATTTATAATTTATCATGTGTACATAGGTAAATGAGAATATTCAAAAATTAATACATTATAAACTCATCTTAAATGCTTTCTTATATACTTCCTCAAGCACATATGCATCAGTTTTGTTGACAGAATAGCAATAGAACTTGGTAGATAAAAAATTTTAAAAACTCGTTCAGTAAAGCTCCTATTTCAGTCAAACCGTTGACTATAATAATTCTATATTAAAATCAGGGAAAAAATATAACTAGAAATTGAGAGTGCTCAGTACCCAGAAAAAGAATTACTCATCTTCAAAATGGAGATAAAACTCATTTCACTCAATTTTCTATCATCTTTATCACCAACTGAGCTGTTTGTACCCAATTGTTATATACTAGCAAAATACTTTAACTGGACCTCTTAGGTACAAAGTTAACATTACTAAATAGGACTGTTAACCAAAAAATAATTCAGAGCTAAAAATTTAAGCATCTATCATGCATACAACTTAAATTATTCAACTAAAAATCAAAGCAAATTCACACTATATATATAAAATAACTATTTTAATATAGTTTTTTCTTCATTGTAATCAGAGCTTAGAACTTTATGCCTTTTAGCATTCATGGAGAGGGTACAAAGCCTTTCAAATTTTTTAAATGTTTTCAATGCTATTTTGTATCTTTGTGTTGATGAAATTAGCTGTTAAGAAAAGCTGTGGTACACTGAACCATCATGAAAGAAGCCCCAGTCATTAAAAATATAATTTCAAACTATTTTCATTTACAAGCTTCTGCGCCGTTTTTGATACTCAGACAAAATCTCTGAGTAATTTAGTTGTGATGTAGCATTCAGGTCTTATAATGGGAATTTGCAGGGGGATGTGGGTCATCCCAAACCCGTTTTAGTGTCGTGGTGTATCAGCTTTGGTCTGACGGAAGAGCGACGGTGTTTCTAGTTGCGGGCATGCGCGTTGGCAATGGTTTGGGCCTCATATGAGGCAGAGGAGATTTTCTTTCTACAGGTTACTCATTTTCAGTTGGAATCAAATTTCATGAAAGACAAATTTCAAGTAAGAAAAGGTTCAGAGGGAAGCGTGGCTTGCAGATAGCATGTAGCATGGGTGGTCAGTTATTCAGAGAGGAATTCCAAACTATTATAGAATATATCTCTTCACTTGAATCAATGACATAATGGGATAAATAAACATCCAGTTTAACAGTCTACAGTTTATTTAAGATAAACATCTTAGAATAAATGAACCTTTTTTCAACTGAGGATTTCATAGGATGCCCTAAAAAATACAGAATTTAGTAAAGTCAAGAAGTAGTTACATCTTAAGAGTGACAGAACATTCTATTTCAAGCAGATTTGAAATATATATCTTGAGTACTCTACTTATTAAATGTATCAATTCTATTTAATGATTTTACTGACATATCATGTACAAAGATGTTTCAATTACTTGAAGGTAGTGCTAAATAAAATAACAGAATTGTCAAATGATAGCATTATTTAATTCAACTAAGGGTCCTTACTTTAATATGTTTTATAAACCAATGATGTTTTTTGTATCATCTTTACTGGAAATAAACATTTATATATACTTTCTAACCATAACCAAGATAATTTCAAGAGAGTAAAGAGAAAGGATCAATAATAATAGACAGTAAAAAATAGGCAATCTATGCTTCAGGTAAGTTCTTCAATAGAGGATCTCACACAACGAAACAGTTCGAAAAAAAAAAAAACAAGGAATGAAAATGGTAAAAAGCAAAGTGAGCACTCAAGATAGAACATTTGAAGGCTCATTTATAGTTAATGTAACTAACAAGCATCTTCCCAGAGGGCACCAGCACCTCCTTTCATAGTATAGATGAATTAAACTAACCTAGTCTATCCTATGCACCAATGAGAGGACCTAGCCCTCAAATTAAAATATTTGGCATTTGTTGAGAATGCATTAATGAATTTTTAAATTTTTGTTGCTTGTATAATGTTAATTATATCAAAATAAATTACTTTCTTCCATGCACCTTCCGTCGCAAATTAGTATTAAACGAGTTATGGTGGTTGGTTAATCACCACAATTCAAGTCTAAAATTTTAAGCGCAAAAATCGTAGCGCTCAGATAGGATCTCTGTTCTGCCAGCTAGAATGTGCACGAATGATCGTTAGGTTAGTTAAGTTAGGTTGGGTTAGATAAATTAAGTTTTACGTCATTGCTATAACTCATTAAATACTCATTTGGCACGGTAAGTGCATAGAAGAAAAGTTGTATATTTTTATGTCATTACCATTATAGAAGCAACAAATATTAGAAAATTGGTTAGTGTGTTGCTCTCAACACTTGTCAAATATTTCAATGAAGGACATGAAGGAAAATTTCTTAACCAAGGACGTCTTCACAGGATGCGGAAAATGCCTAATTTTTTTAGTGCTTTATTTGCTAGAGATATGCTTATTTCAAAAGCTGTCAAATTTTCAAAACAACCCGAGCATCAATATTGGGGGAAATGGGGTTGGGAAGTGTTATATCTCGGAATGTGCCGTGTGAAGTGAGCACAGCCCGTTGTCTTTGTCTTGCTGGGTCTTGGAGCCGGAAGAGCCATAAACGGTCGAAACTCTGACCGACGGAAGTCCTTTATGGTGTCTTGCCTTTACGAACTTTATGAGCTCCGAAAAGTCCTTGTTTGACTTCCGGGCATTGCCAGTTTTAAGGAAAGTCTGTCACCGACGGAATCAGTACATTATTAGGAGCCTTGCTGTGCTTTTACTTTCCCTTGCTCCGTAGAAGTTTACGGCTTCTGATACTGTAGCTCCTACATTGGCTGTTGCAGCTACCTCAGAAAATACATCAAGTTGTGTCGATAGTACGACACTACAGGAAGGGGGAGGAGAGGTCCAATCAGCAGCCAGCACCGACCAGCAAGTGCATGTGCCACAACTCAGAAAAATTTTTTTGTGTTTTTTATTGCTCTATTCAATACAGAAGTCTTTAGTTTACAAGCTAGCAAAGGTTCAAAACGTTCTGTGCTTCATGAGGGGGGAAGGAAATGTGGGGGAAATGAGGGGGGAAGGGGGTGGATTTGAATGCAGCTGCTAGCGCCGGACAGTCACCGCATTAGACACGAACCAGAAATTTCTGGATTTTAATTTTGTTGGCCTATTGAACACAGAACTCCTTAGTTTACAATCTAGCAAAGCTACACAATGGTTTTTGCTGCGTGAGAGGGGGAAACAAAGGGGAGAAGGGAAGGAGCGTGCTGAGGAGGATGCCGCAGCATCCGCTCCTGGAGCAGTGATATGTATCTATGATACCTCTCTTTGATACCTCTTGAAGCGCCGGTTCCATTAAGGAAACATAAAAATCTTACAAGAAAAGTTATTCATATGTTTAGATAGCTTTCCAAACATCAACAGCGTCTATTTTTTGAAGCAATATAGTTCGCAAATAAAAAACCTGTTTCTTGATTAAAAAATGCGCTTCCTGAACAGTTGAAGGTGGGAAAGTAGGATACTTTCATAAGCTATTTCCTTCAAAAGTTGTTATCGTAGAGCTATAATTTAGATCTCATTGAATCCGCAAATGTTGCTGCATAGCTGGATGTGGGTTCCGTTAATAATTCATAATTTTTTAGTAACTGTGAAAATCTACAGAAAAATAATTAACTTTTTAAAAAATAAATTTGAAATTTCATGAAAAAAAAATTATGGCAAGTTCTAAAACAAGCCCACGTCCAGCTATGCAGTAACTCTTTGCGCATTCAATGATACCTAAATCATTGCTCCACGATAACTTTCGGAGGAGATTTCTTTTGAAAATCTCCTATTTTTTTCTCCCATTTCCCATTATCTCCATAATTATTTTGAAAATGGGAAAAAATCTCAATATGCACCTTATGTTTATTTTGAAATTCTATATGTATGCCAAATTTCATAGATCTAGAAATCGTATAAGTGTGGTAGCCATTTTCTTGATTTTGTGTAGACGTTCCCCCTCAGTTAAATTGCGATTTACCTAAATCAATCAACAGACTAGTCAGCTTTATGAGAAGTATCCATACGTATTAAAATGAAGGCTGTATCAGATTACTGGAAAGAAGCATAACATCTACTTTGCACAGAGTTATTTTATTCCATTGCACTAACTACAAAATTTCATTGAATTAGCTATTCTATTACAACACATTATAGTGACATAGATCATTTCAATAAACATACTATTAGAACACACCAATTTATGCCATTTTAGTACACCAAAAGTTCCCTTAAATGGCACAAGTACCAAGTTCATCTAAACCATGCTATTAACACCCAATGCACGCTATCAATCATAACGCTAGTAATAAATCATCTCTGCATCTAAACATCACTAAGGCACATCTTAAATGGTCAGACACGCTAGAGGGCTTAAAGAGACGAAACTGTACAAACCTAGTTCACTTCCGTGTACTATGAATCTATTCCTCATTGCCCTCGAACTACAGATTAAATGTTACAGGTATTACCACGGAATACGAAATAGTCTACTGTGGTATCAGTTAAAATGGAAAGAGAACAAAACCTTCAATTTTCAAAGTTTAACAAATTCATTTGCCTGTATATTCGACAAAAGTTTTATCCTCTACGTAAAATTTTTATTTAAACTATCAATTTGGTAATCGTTTAACCTCAGAACACAAAATTTGTCACATATATTATTCTCAAAGTCCTTTAAAGATACTTTTGAAAACAGAGCATAGCATCTTCCTACTTCTGTTACGAGCCACATCGTTCTAGTTACCAAGGCCAGTTGAGGCTATGAAGATATGGCCATCTATTATGATGGCCATTGGCCTGTGGCATTGGCAACGTCTGAGTTGAGGGCCGCGGTTGAGGCCTTGAGGGCAATGGCTAACCTGTTGAAGGTCCTACGACGTCTTTTTTACCCTAAAAGTCCCAGACGGTTACCCCTACACAACAAAAGAAAAAACTTAAGTGCCTACATATATACAGAACGTTTAACGAAATTAGTCTAAGGAGCAAACTAAATAGTATATAAAGACTATTCATTTTTCTCTTATTCAATTTTTTTCATTTTTTGTATAACGCTAAATGGATTCATGGCATTTATGATGCATTGTTTTCAGCTAGGAGCGATGTTTAAAAAAAGGGTTTTATCTACGAAAGTGCACGCACTTATACCAGGATATTGTATTCGTCGTCGGAATAAGTGCAATTCTCATGAGTTTAAAAAAATTGAGAAAGTATTTTGGAAACCATCCCATTGTACATTGTAGAATATAAAGTATAAGCCAATGGGTTAATTTTTAAATCACTTTTATGAGAAGGGTTGCAGAGATGACTAAAAACCAAAACGGTAAAAAGTAATCAAATTCAATTTAGTACTGGAAACTTATCAAAAAACTTATTTTTCTCCATGTGACGTCAAGTCTGAATTATTGCTTTAAACAATTTATATCATCATATTTGTGAACGCCCATTCCAAATTGCTATGCGACTTTTCGGCCTAAGCTCAAGTGAGCGTTTCATAATTACAGTGCTCTTGTTTACTTCGTCAAGATAAATAGGACGTAAAAGAGTTGTAAGTAAATTAAGTTGACAAAAAAACTTAAAACCTTAATAATATATTTTTAGCTTGTTCTAAACACTGCTGAGAAGTACATGAGCAGAGGCGAAAGGTTTGGTTACAATTTTTTACTGCCATTCTGATGTTCGATTTAGCAGTAACTCATCCTCTTATATAAAATACATGATGTTACATATTGCTGAAAAAGTAGTTTTTTTTCAAATAAGGAGGGGTTAGAGCAATGCAACAAATATGAAATTTATTTGCAGAACATCCCGTTATTGGCCAAGTGATGATCTCTTCCGAAAGTATTGTTCATTTTCTCTGCTTTTAGCACTTACTCGAATGAATGTTTAAAGAAAATAACGCCATCATTGTACCCTATAAGATTTTCAAATTCACTCGGACGCATCATACATGAACGTCCGCTGAGTTCAGCAAATGAAATTTATGATTTAGACTTACATCAAATTTCGACTTTAAATGTACACGTGGACAGCAAATTTTCTGTATTCATACTTTCAAAACATGAAAATAGAAAAACTCTAACTTCTCTGACCTAAGTGTCAGATCCTTCGTTTAGTTCACAGAAACGATACACTTTTCATTTACGAAAAAATGTTCAATTACGAAAAATTAATTGTGTTCACCGTACTCTATCGATGCTGTAAGTTCAGCGTATCATTGTGTGCTAGCAAGCCACTCTTGACACTGTCAGTCGACGGCCACTGGCTACATCTGCCACACAGCTTTTATATATACACCTGCTCGGCCTTGCATGCCACCGTGGCCAACAGCCCCCCAACACACCCCCTCGCTCGCGTGGCCTCTTCTTTAGTGCCAGACGATAATACCTACCAACATGGCTTCCTCGAACTTGTCTGATTGACAAAATAATTCACGTAAACTGAGAAATAATAAATTAACCATTCTGAAACGCTATTATACATTGACCCTCTCGTGTTGCTCTAGAAACGATACAACTATATGTAGTCAAAAACTATTTATACAAAGGTATATTGATACTGACCTCAATATCGCTTCCCCGTCGTACGAGTCGAACTCTCGACTTACTCATTTTATTGTCAGTTACTTCGGCCAAAATTCCGGACACCTTGTCTATATGATTCAGCATTGCATTATTTCTCCATTTTTACGCGCACTTATTACAACATTGTCACTATCATTCAATAGTAAAACCACACAAAATATACATCTAAGAAAACTGTAAATCTGTTAACATGTATTAGAAATTCAGTACGAAGAAATATTGAAGGTCGAATATTTTGTTCCCAGTCTCGCAAGTGTTGACTCTGCTCATACACATGTTGCGCGTACATGGCATCGATTGATTGCGTGTATTGTTGTCGTAGACTTGAGAGAGCTCAACAAACCTCCGATAGAAGGAAAAACAATGCATACACACTCAAAAACTTGGATTTTTATAATGCGCATCGAAGCCAAGGGATAAGTAAGTTCAAATTGCGAGTTTTTTATTGAGCCTGACTAAAGCCACAATATATCATGTGATGACATCGTCGATAAAATGTCAGGTAAGTGTAAATTAAACTTGCTATTATATTTCGGCCTGAATTCCAGTAAACATTAATTCTTCTCTTTTCATTACGTTACGAACTTTAATCGAATCAGGTGGAATCTGTAAAGTGAAAAGCATTTTATTTTTGTCTTCGAGTAGGTTAAAAATTAAAAACTTTCTTCGAAAATCTCTGTTTTATTAGAGACATACCACATATTTAAGGGATGACTTTTCAAATGAAGAGAATTTCCTATCCACGGTGATTCATGTGACCGTCCTGAGAGTCAGAGACCCATGTTGCTAAGTTAAACTCCTACAGGAAATTTGACAGGCATTTGATTCCTATTAATTAATCTTCGGCGACCACTTGTTATTAGCATATGAGTGAAATGCGTATTTAATAGCATAGTATTTGTAGCACATATATGTATATTTATAATTGGATATGCAGAATTTATAAGCAGACATTCGTATGCAGTGGTGAGCGTTCGGACCCAAGTTCGAACTTCCGATCTTCCGATCGCGATCGATCTTCCACATCGGGATCGGACTTGAAGTTCGGAACTTCCTGGTGGAAAAGATCGGAAGTGCGAGGATCGGTTTTACAAAATGTAAGTCCGGTCCCGATCCCGGCCGTAACAGAAAAAAATGAATATAAAACGATGTCGACCAATCCGTCTCGCGTAGATGTCGTTTCTTCCTGTACGCAGCTTCAAAAACCGTATTACACGCCGCTCCCGAGCTCCGCTTCGATCGAGCGCGTGTTCAACTCTGGGTGGGCCATCTTCCGGTCTAAGAGGGCGACCCGGGCTGCCGAGAACTTCGAGGCCCTCGTCTTCTTGAAGGGCAACCTTCCCTTTCTCAGGAAAGCCCACCAGGTGGAGGTAAACGAGCATGACGAGGTCTGAACGTAGCGATTCAAATAAAAGGACAGATAACGCCGCCTTTGTTTCATATAAGGTAATTAAATTCGATAGAGTTTAGTAGGGTCAGCAGAGTAGACATGTTGCTATATGGTATTTGAAATATAAATCATAAATAAATAAAAGCTAAAATTCATCTGTTCCATTCTACATCAGTATTATAGTATATTTGTGACGTCGTATACTCATTTTGAATTGCTTTAAAAACGTCTTAAAAACAGGGGATCGCTGTTAAAATTTTAGGATCGGAAGATCAGAAGTAAGTTTGGGATCAATTTAATTTTTTGGCGGCGGGATCGGAAAGCCGTATTCGGAATTAGCCATTGACCGGGATCGGAATTTCGGGATCGGACCAATACTTTGAAGATCGACGCCCACCACGGTTCGTATGCATATAAAATACCTCTTCAATAATAAAAGTTCAGCAGATTACATGAAATTAGGCCCAAAAAACGGACAGCACATTCAATGTCTGGTTTGACAGAGCGAGTGATCTTGTGTTTCCGAAATTTTCTGATATTTTAAAAATTATAAAATGTTTAAACATTTCCTAAAATTAACTTTGAGCACTCCCTGTCCGTAGAACTTTTCATACAATTCTTTTTCATTTCTTTACCTTCGTCAACGATGAATACACGATGTATACTAATTCTTATAGAACGTGTATTTAATGACTGAGCTTTTATTTCCCTTGAATTCTGGGTATGAGAAAAAAATGTTCAAGCATGAAAATTGTATGCGCAACTCTAACATAACCCTCTCGTGTGTGTTTAGGAACTGATGAGAGAATTTAAAACACATGAAGTTAGCTCGTATTTATCAAATCGTCCCATTCTCGCTGATAATCCAACATTTACAAAAAACATATATTATCTCGTTTTGTTTTGGCACTTTCTCTTTGCTAATTTTAGATTGGATACAAATTTCATGTATGAATATTTTTACTTATTAGTAAAATTCTTTACTGTTGTTTTAAGCGATGTTCTCTCACATTTTCAAGGAAAACACAATGCAATAGAGGACGAAATTTTTGAAAAAATTGTGCAAATACACATTTTTTCAATTCCGATTTTCTTCGAACTGAAAACTGTAAACGTACGTGTGACATACGTCTATACGGTAAATATCTGCTCAGGCAGCTTTCAATCTTTACCCGTATCTCAGAGATATTGAGGCAGTAATTTTTATTTCCTTCTTTTTCGATAACTGATAAAAATTATAAGGCACTGGTAATGATCTCCCATGGTTTTTTCCATCATGCCATACCTCAGTTCTAGAAGTTCTCAGACACAAGAATCTAATCTTGATCAAGTGCAAGCGGTTGTGCGGCAGTTGCCAAATAGTGTAATACATATAATCGAGCTCTTTTTATGATAACCTACAACAGCAAGCAATACATATAATGCTTTTATCGTAAGCTTGAGATATGGACCTCCTATGATAAGTGTTCGAATGATTTCGAGAGAACAGCATCCTAAATATATATGAAATCCTTATCGCTCATGTAGCGTCTGTCTCACGTCTCGCACGTGGCTGGTTCGCCTACTTATTTGTGTTTACCATCAGAGCTTTCCCCTAGCAGACTGAGCTCGCAACTGACAAGGTCGGTCTGGCTCACCATTGTTTAATGGGACCAAATTCTCTCTGAGCCAGTCTTTCTCCTTTAGTTGGAGACAATATTCTTCGAAGTTCAACGCCTCCTGTTTGAATAGCGGTAAAACCGTTTTCAAGCCAGTTAATTTTTCGTATTAAGGTTTCTTACGATAAATCATACTCTTGGAATATAACATACTAATTGTTTTCAAAAGTTGAATCATTGTTCTAGTTTCAGGACTTATGGAAGTCAAAGCTGTGCGCGCAAGAAAGCCGATATGACTTGGCTGGACTACAGCCACGCTGAAGTCTCGTCTATGATTCAGTATGATTCATCAGAGATAAAGACCAGAGCAAAATAGAATATGATGTGCAGAAGCATCGGTAATTTTCCTACGTGCGTCTCAGTCTCAATCTCAGTTCTCGTTCAGTTCGCTCACGCACTTCTTGTTTGTAAATAAACCCAATTTCACTGCCATTTCTTCGGTCAGTTTGAACAAGTTATCTTGAAATTTTGTACATAATTCTAGAAACATCCATAAAACCATCATAGTTGAAAACTTAAGACTCTGGATTGGATGATTTAAAGGGTGAGTGTGACTGATGCATGCCATGACTTCTGCATTCGGTGCACAAGGGTCGGCCGTCTTGTTGGACTTTTCCATTGCGCATTTGGAAGCAGAAGCACAAGAGGAAAAACGCATGTACCCAAGGAACGGCGGCTTCATTCCCTGTATTTGATAACAGCGATAAGCAGCTATACTTGACTCAAATGCTACTAAACCGTAATCAGTGTTATTTATGCGTACAGTATGTTTTTCTTACACCCGCATTGGCATCAAAGATATGGCTGAAATGTATTGGTTTAGCTTAACTTCCTAATTACAGCACCATGATTCGTTTGATTATTAATACATCAATAGCAACTAAGAAGTTCCCCGACCAATAGAAGCTCTCCATAATTAGACCGTTGCATACAACTTGCGATATTAATACAGCATCAAACTATAGTGGGGATTTGAGAGGAATGTGGGACCTGCGTCTCACTACAAGTGTTGTAGATAATGTGGACCTACCGCGCACGGCCTTGAAGCAGAGGGTGCTGAGGCTGCTACTTACGACCTACTAGTACAAGGTAGTGAGGATTTACCGCGCAAGACTTACAAAAGGTAGTTATAGTGTTGACGACATTTGCCTACAAGTGATTGAGCTCTTCAGGCAACTTGGGTGCAAATACCCAAAAAGTGAGAGCTTGGTAAAATCTTCAAGTGCCGTCATATAGATAATGTCATAAACAGATGTGGAAGCAGGCATGACAAGAGACGAGGGATTCAACCATAATCAAAATTAGAATTGTGTTTCAAAAACAATACAGATGAAAGACTGCGTCTCAGTGTTTTTATGGATTTCTAATTCATAATACGATGTAGTAGAAATTAAAAAGTCTTTCTTGAGAAATTCAGCATGCAAAGCAAAACGGTTTGCATGAAACTACGTCAAAACTTTACTTCTCAAATGGGGCCGTAAAATGCAGCGCGTAGAGATTTTCCCTTAACTTTTTTCATACTTTTTATCAAAGCAATATAGTGAAGCCATCATAAAAACGCAAAAAAATCGAATATGTTCTACTGCAGCATATTCGGTATTAGGCTATCACAAAAAAATTGTGAATAAACAAGAATGTTCATTTGCATAAATAATGAATCTACATTTCATGCCCTGCCTTGATTATGTCGCACAATTTTTCCAGATATTTGAGTGATGAATTTGCAACACTTAACCTCCAGTGTTTGAGCCAGGGAATTAACTGCGGGAGAAAGGAAGTCATGATTTGCATCTCGTCCGACGAGTAGGTCAAGAATTCTCCCTCACGGGCTGCACGCATGGCGTTCGTCAGGGCGGAATTTTCCAAGCTCACGAATGTGGGCTGCAACTGCTATCTGTGTGTACGTGGAACATTTCTTGAACATTTCAAACATTTCAAACTTGTACATTTCAACATATCTTGAACATTTCAAAAGACGATCGCGTAGTACGAAAGAAAATCGTTTTCATAAATTGACAAGTCCGTGAGGCAATTGGTAACGGCCGGAACTGTTCGGTGCACCGTATATTATTCGTGTGACAACTGTTCGTAACATCTAGAGCAGTGCGATTTTCCGGTTGCATGATTTTTAGCCTTCCATATCAATTATAACTACTTTTAATTAATCGAAATTATGCCACTCTACGTTGTAAGCTGTCGATCAAATACGCTCGTGTGAAACAGGGAAACCAACACAAAAGAAATAAGAATTTTTATTTGATTATAAGTTTATACTTAACATCGATCTCTCACACGTATAAGTGCTAACACTCAAAACGATCGTGCCATTTGAGTAAAAGCTTTGGAGGACTAAAAAACAAGATTACTTTACTCGGGCCATTTCTTTTGTGAGTCTCATTCATTAGATGAATTATTCAAGAAAATACTGCGCTTAGACCAACAACTAACATCTATTGAATAAACTGTTTCATCATATATACATTTGTATTTCAAGTTCCATAAAATAGCTACGAATTCTAGCCTAGAAAACGTTTTCTAATTTTGTTTTTTGTACTGTTGCTGAAACTTGAGATCAGAACAGTTTTTAAAAAGCTGTCAGTGAAAGCATACAGACAGACAACAGTAACATTATTGGACCCGCGGTATAAAGATGTTTGTCTATTGACGTCTCTCACTTACTTTATTTCAGTAGGTCGTCCTTCCTCCAACTTTTTCCAAAGTTCCGATGGATAATCATTTGCAGCTGGAAATTCACCAGGATTGCGGTATTTATCTGAAATTCTGTATGTGTGCAATCCTCGATTTACTTTTTTCTCAGGTTAAATTTCGAGATAGAATTTTCTCAAAGGATGGCAGGTAGCGTCTTGTACGCTGCCGTTGAAATCGTATACGAGGAGCACGCACTAAATCAACTTGAGCATTTTGCCGCCAGCTGGTGCGAGCGCACGGGGTTCTACAAAAATACATCAGAGAAAAAGCTTCATACACGCTGAACTGTTCTAATGATCACATCACTGATGTTCAGGCAGCGTAGAAATTAGCATGTACATAAAAATTTCACTCCCATATAAGTAGAAAAAGTAAATAAATTGTGACTGATAACATTTTTCGCGTGCGTTAGCATGAGTTTGAAGGAAAAAGAAGCATCCCTGAAAACTAATTGTTCGTTTGTTACATTGTTTGAAGCTAACAAGAGATGCAGAAATTATTTCCGCATTAACCAATTACTTTAGCACACATTAAATGAATTACTACAAGAAATCTCTCGGTGAATTAAAATTTTTTAAAACACATCCGTTAATATTGCTTTTTTTAAGAAATAATACGAATTGTTTAAAATAATTATAAAAACCTTTCATTGATTATTATTCGCGTAAACACACCAGACTACTTTGTTATCTAGATAAAATTGTTAAAATTAAACCATGTACGCATAGAAGTCTTTCATCGAATTATAATTCTTATACGTAAAAATATTCATTTAGATTACTTTTTTCTACTTAGAATGTATTTTCGATCAAACCTAAATTATGATAATGATTTCCAATTTAACACTTTGGCCGCAACATGCGCCACCGGTGGCCACGGAGGGATTTTCATAATGCTGCTGACCGACCAGTAGTCACAAGGTCAATTTTCATAAATACTAAATCAAAGCTAAATGAAGGCACGATCCAGCTAATATTTGCTATTTTCAAAATAGCATACTAGAATTGACTTTAAAATTGAGTTGAATATTAAACTTAAATTTAACCAATTGCGGTCGAAGTGTTAAAGAGATTCTTCTTCATCAGGCATGCCGTAGATGAACTCATCCGTCGGCCTCTGCTGTGGCTGCACCTGGAGCGGAGCAGGACGCCCCCTGGAGGGGGACCTGAGGTTGTTCACTACCCCCTCACTGTGTACCACTGTCCGCACGCCCGACGCTTGCAACATTGTCACCTGGGGAGAGTCGTCCATGCTAAAATTGTACGGCTGTACTGTGTGGATATTGTCATCGTCCTCGTCGTCGTTTTCGTCGATTTTTTCGACCGCGTCCTCATCCACGTCATCGTCTTCATCTTCATCTTCGTCGTCATCGTCGTCATCGTCGTGGATGCCGTTAGTGCCCCAGCCTGAATTGCGCTCAGATGAGGGAGGCTCCTGGAAACGACTGAAATTGCTGCGAAGAAATGTATTTGACGCTTATTAAAATGTCGAACGCATTCTTTAAAAACGCTTCATTTCATTGCTTTCTTTCAAATTTAAATACGTGAATTGAATGGAATGAGAAATCCCACAATTGACGCTCAATTTGCAGTTCAAATTCTCATATTTCTTGAATAACTAATTCGAATTTTGTGACTTAACTCGTATTTTCTTCCACGATCTGAGAAACAGTGCATCTAAAAATAATGAGAGATGTTTTCATAATTTAGCCAAAGGATAGATCGGAAGCGAGATATCACGTGACCGTAGATCGATCGAACTGTGGATTTGATTGGAGTGCCACAAAAATGAAAAGAGGGATCAGATATAATGGCAATCCGGCTTTTGCAGAGCGGGGAACAACCTTGTTCCAAAGAGCCTAGGAAGCGCTATAATGCGTTAGCTACGTTGAAATGGTCTAGCTTGAATCATTCTTCCAAAGCTAGAATGTTTCTTGAATCATAACACCCGAACTCCTAAACTAGAATATAGGGGAATAACTTAGCTTGAACGCGCAAGCATTCAACCCTCAGGAGTAGTACGTGCCTTATACCATAAAACGTGACTACTGTACTTCATTTATTTTCTTCCACTTTGTTGTGGCTTAAAAATTGAACCTAAACTTTTAATTATTGAAGAGTGTCAAAAAATCTTTGGATCAAGCTATTATATTGAAGTTTTACTCGGGAAGTATTGGATTTACCTGCCTGACATAACGCTCCTGGGGGGGAAACACGAGTCATATGCTCTGCAACGTTACAATATAGAACATCACAAAGTTATCCAGAGCTATATTGAATAACAAAAACAGGTCACATGTTCTATAACGTCACACTCGTCGGTGCGACACGTGACGCGTTGTCGTGGTCACCGTGGCAGTGCCTCCCGGTGATTCTCCCCGTTGGGAAAAATGAAAACTCAGCCAAAATTTTCCACTCTACCCAGATGTCAGAAATGGGTACCGGCTTGACCAGAGGTAACCCTCATTGCGTCCTGGTGTTAGTAATAAGGCGTTTGAAAAACCAATGGAGAAGATAATATGTGTCAGGCGTGATTGGAATAAAAAATAAAAAACATCCTTTGTTAGACGTCACCTTTCATTCGAGGTTTTCCTCAAGTCCGTCCTGCTGGCGGTGCTCTGAGGCGTGGCGACGGCGGGCTGCCGGGGCGCCTGCAGCTGCCCCTCCAGCAGCAGGCGGTGCACGGAGCAGAAATGGTCATGTCCTGTTCGGCAGGTAAACCTTCAGTTGGCATCATTGATATCCCTTAACGTTTAAAGTACAAACGAAATAAATGTAAAAACAAACGGTGTTAATTACCATCATGTCTTGTTCGTCAGGGCAAACCTTCAGTTGGCATAATCGATTTCCCTTAACTTCACAAGTACAAATGAAATAAATGTAAAAAGGAACGGTGTTAATAACCAGAAAAATTGCAGCATGGCCTCGCTCAACGATGTCCTTGAGACACGAAAAAACTTTGCTTATGAAGTTATGCTGATACCATCATGATAGTAACTATTAAATCCAGTGCTAGGAATTCAGAACTAGTTTTCATTTTCTATGATGTATTTCAACTAGCTTAATCTTGAAGACAAAACATTTTATGTGGAATGATCCTGGTTACTTGCTATCATGATTGAAAGTTTTCAATCCATTTCAGGCAACAAAGCAGGAGTTGTAAATTCCTTCCGATTTATTTTACTCAGAGCGGCAGTAACTACTGCTGTGCTAAAGCCTTAGGTTTTGATGATAAATTCTCTACAATGTACTTTCTTGATGATAAATGCTCTACAATGTACTTTCTTGATGATAAATGCTCCACGATGCACTTTCTTGATGATAAATGCTCTACAATGTACTTTCTTGATGATAAATGCTCCACGATGCACTTTAAACAATTTAACAATTTAAACAATTTTTTTACCACAGGTGATACAGAGGTAGAATGTTTCTTAAGTCTAGTACAATGGTCAAATTTGAGTATA
>JACJUY010011328.1:0-22274 GCA_014220935.1 Platorchestia sp. MABIK
ATAATATAATTTGTATGAAATAATATAATATAATATACTATTAAATAATAAAATATAATATAATATAACATGATATAATATAATATAACATTATGTGATATGATATAATATAATATAGTATGATCTAATATCAAATGATGTAATATAATATAATTTAATATAATATAAAATAATACGATATAATATAATGTAATAAAATATAATGTAATATAAACAATGTAATATAATATAATGTAATACAATAAAATATAATATAATATCATATAGTGTAATATAATATATTTTAATATATTCTAATCAAATATGATTTAATATATTATAATATAATCTAATATAATATAATACAGTATGATATAATGTTTAAATTGTGAAAAATGTAATTTATAAGGAAAACTTGCGGCACACAGACAGGAGTAATTTTATAACTATATGAATTTTTGTTCATCTGATTATTGAGGGAGATATAAAAGTTTCTTGACAAAGTTCTTTTGACAATTCAAATCCTTTGATGTTGAGTGCAGTTTGTTAACAATCTCTCCGTTAAGTTTCTATTGCATATTTAGGTTATTTTGTGAACCAGCCCGAGAGTAGGCGTCTCACGTTGTTTGTGTGTAGGAAAATTAGCTATGTTGGGCCATTTCTTTAAGGTTTAGTAGCACCATCTTTTCTTAAGAAACAAGACAACGCACAGTCATACAACCAGTCACTCCCATCACTTCTCAGATGTACAAAGTTGAGCAATTTTTGCTCGGACAATTCTGATTGACATTTTGACAGCAATTGGTGAAACTAAATTCCAATATTCAACTGAAATTTAAAGTCAATCGCTATAAGCAATTTTGAAAAAAGGAAACATTAACCGGACCTTACCTTTATTTAGCTTCAATTCAGTACATGTGAAAATTAAATTTGTGACAGATTGTTCAGCAGCATTATGAAAATCCCCTCCGTGGCCACCGGTGGCGCACGGTGCGGTCGAAGTGCTAAAAACTTATACCTAAATGAACATCCAATTCCTTGAAATCATTATTCGGAATCTAGAAGCCAGCGTCACAAGTGACTCCCAGCGCACTTGTAGAGCGATAGCACATTGCTGTGAATGCAACGTGCAAATAGAATGTACTCGGATGTACGGCATACTTTACCACTTCTTCCGAGCTGAAAATGCAAGTACATAGATTCTAGATTTACACTTTGATCGCAACGTGCGCCACCGGTGGCCACGGACGTGATTTTCATAATGCTGCTGGCTGACCAGTAGTCACTAACTCAATTTTTATAAAAACTTTATTAAAGCTAAATGAAGGCATGATCCAGCGAATGTTTGCCATTTTCAAAATTGCTTCCAACAATTGACTTTAAATTTGAGATGAATGTTGAACTTCAATTTCACCAACTGCGGCCAAAGTGTTGATGATATCTGTTATCACAGAGCGCAGATATCAACATCAGATGAGGTGCATATGTTGAATTGAAGCATTTGTACCACGCAAGTGTTGCTACTTAGGTGTACATAAAGCAGCTGTGGGGCCACACGCTTTAGAAAAACTTCGCCGTCTCACTGCACAGAAAAGCGACGTGGGTATACCAATTACCGATATCAAAAGATGCTAAATTTGAAACTTCCGCTCAGAAAATTAAAGATATTGGACATTACTTGACCATGTTTCCATGTTTGTGTTTAGCAAACGTGTATATAACATCTGTCGTCTCTTATGTAACATTAATGGTAAAAATGCAAATAAAACAACAGTTTACCAAACGAAACATAGATTTTACTAAGATTAAATAGTCAATGGTTATTACACACGACCACGACACCATTTTGTTATTATGGAGAGTTGTGTATTTTCCCTCAATACAGATGACACTGAGAAACAGGAATGTATCCAAGACTCGTTGCTAAACCAACGCGTCTTGTTTATATCGCAAGCAATTGATTTGTTCTACGAGCATGTCACTCAAAAAGTAATGGGGAAAACTCAAAAAATTGATTTCTAATAACACTTAACATCAAAATATAACCTCACATAAGCCTATAGCGACTCAAATAATTTCTTTCATCTCACGGAACATTTTTCCGCAATATATATATACACATTGTCCGTGGGGCATGCAAGGCTTTTTTTCTAGTTTTACATAAAACTTGTATATATACCTTTTCCTATCCTCAAATCAAAATGACTAAATTTTTATGGATTTTTGTTCTATAGAACCACGCATCTCGATTGTTGCGTTACGTACAATTACATATATATATATATCAAAATATCCGATTATAAATATGTAAATAATTGGAATACGTCTGAGCTAGAACACGCTCACCAGCTCGTCGACGGCTTGATTCTACAGCAAATGTAATGAGCGTTCACCACAGGCTATGTAGAATTACGTTGTTCACCAATACCCTCTGCCTCTAGGTGATGTTCACTTCTGCTGTGTCCGCCCTCAATTTGCAATATGAAGATCATTTTAATACTTCAACGATCGCGGGGTGTGCGTGCTAATCAAACCTTCATAACAGAGAAATTAACGATGAGCTGATAACAAATGCCACGCTTGTTATGTCACGTGTTTTGTGTTTATATAACAAGTGTTGTGTGTCATGTGCCGCGCTTGTCATCGCACGAGAACATATCTGGGTTTCTAAAGAAACGGGATGCGTTTGCCTTGAGCAAAGAAAATAAAATTATCGTCATTCAGTAGAGAGAGATTAAGGTTAAAATTTAGTCAAATAAAGTTTGTATTTAACTTAATCCTCGAGTTGGGATTTTATTTGAAAGATTTGGTGTCAATCGTGTATCTTTCGTGTGAAAAAACTTTAGTGTCAATTTTTTATTTCGTTATGCAGAATGAAAGAAATTTTTTCTCTCATCTTCATCTTCCTCTCCAGGATATTTATGATAAATTCATTGTGTCATTCAAGAAAATTGAGGTAGTCAGCTCCGTAATAGAACAATAGAAGCTCAAACCAAGTAAAGAGTTTGAACATAAAACCCTAATATGCGATAAGTTGTTCCCGCCCTACTACACACATTCCTGTGAAGGAAGTGATACTCTTGAGCGATAATTTCATGAACAGGGCTAGGCCGGTGGAAGAAAAAGCAAAGCTGAAGTAGTGAGACCTGATCCGAAAGTTCTGTATATCTTTTATAAAAGACCAGATTTTTTTTCACTGGTCATGGTCACCGAGAATTTTTCGTTGTAAAACAAATAGAGAACTACTAAATTCGAAGATTTTTCCAGCTGTCATGGACACTGAAAACAACTCATTGTAAAATTAATAGAGAACTTCTGAAGCCGACAATTTAACTGGCGTGGAGATGCACATCTTCTGTTTGCACACGCGATAGAGACAGAAAAAACTCTTCCACATGTGGTGGCAATAGGGCAAATCTGTCACAGGCGGTGAAAAGAGCTGAAATTTTGCACACGCGGTGGAATAGTGAAATTTTTCAAACGCGGTTAAAACAGGGTAAATTTGGCACACGCGACAGGGAAAAACTTTTTGTCACGAGATGGAGACGGGAAAAATTTTAAGACAGACACATTATTTCGTGACGCGACTCCCATTGACGAGTTTCTCGTCAAGAGATGCTGCTGATGCGAGCTTTGATTGTGACGAAGGATCCTGGTCTGGGGACCGGGTTGGTGATGGCGAGGCGCAGAAGCGTCGCTCCTCCTCAAGGATACGATCCTTGCCCTCAAGAATGCGATCCTTCTCCTCAATGATACGATCCTTCCCCTCCATGCGCTGGGGAGACGAGCTTTTGATTGTGAGACGAGTGTTCCAGTTGCGGAACCTGCGCAGTAAATCGTTGTGAAATGTTTGTGAGATGTGAAGTATTGTGAAAATGTTTTTGTTGTTCGTAAGTCCTCCTGCAGCGCTAATTTTCTGTTCTTAAACATGGCGAATATACATACTATATTAAAATACACATACTTTAATATAACACACATGCTATAATTTATAATGCATACTAGAATACAATATACACACTTTAATGTATCACATGGGTTGTATGACACGACATAACTTTGAAATGAAGGTTATTGCAAAGACACTCGCTACAAAAGACATTTTTGTTAAAAACGAACGTTTCGACCCCTAAGGTCTTCATCAGCGGTTATCTGAAAAAGTACGCGGAAAACATGCTCAAAAATTGATGAAAAACATCACAAAATGATGGTAAACTGCTAAACAGAAATTGCTAAAGGATAAGACGACTGCTCAGTGTTCAGATCGTGTTTTGAGCGGCTAGTGTAAAGGGATTCGATTTTATGTAAATCAGATACTGAGTTCGCAGAGTTTAAAACGGAAAAATTTTGCTGCAAAACAGGAGATTCACGATGATCTGAATGTATTCGTATAGCTGAGTGAGGTGGCTTGCTTAGTGGATTACCGGTTCTGAAACTTCTGCCAATATGCTCAAACACTCTACATCTAAGTGCGAGTGTGGTAGAACCAACACACAGACCCACACGATATGCAACAATATTTACGAACAATAGAGGCTTGCATAGACACAGATAGTTTACCCTTGAAAAACAAAGCAATGATTCAAAAATAGTTCACTAATACAATCTGGAGAGCCACACACGTAAAGTACTTCATAGTAAGAGAGCGTAGTTCCCTCTTCAGTTTCTCAGACTGAAAACCAAAGAACGGCATCGACATGTAAAGTTTCTTGTTCTCCACTGTCGGCAGACTTTGTATCAGAATTGCATTTTGTTTCTAATAAATGCCGAATAAATCGTTAAGTAAATGAAGTCAAAATGAGTCCAATTACACGCTGCACATCTGACCAAACGGCAGCGCTGCGTCTTGTGTAGAACTCGTGAAGCAGAGAGAGCAGTAATGAGCTCACGAGCTCTCTGACAGTGACCTCACCTGCCCAGCAATCTGCCAGTGACCTCATCTGCCCAGCAGTCTGCCAGATACCTCACCTGCTCAGCCGTCTGCCAGAGACCTCACCTGCCCAGCAGTCTGCCAGAGACCTCACCTGACCAGCAGTCTGCCAGAGACCTCACCTGACCAGCAGTCTGCCAGAGACCTCACCTGACAGGAAGGGCAGACTGTGCTGGCAGGTCTTCCAGCACGCCGTGCAGCAGCGCTGCCAGCGGCCACGACACCCACGACGATCTGAGAGCAACGCGTGTCATATTGTGATATCATGTCAAATCATCATTCTATGTCATGTTATGATATGACTGCGTCTCAAGGAACGTCTCTGCGTCTAACGTTCCTTGCTAATGTTCCTCTTGCTCGCAATTTAAAAACCACTTGTGCTAGTCCAAGAAGCAAGCACGACATTAATTTCAGTTTCGGATTTTTGGTGTGGACATAAGTGACAGGCTGTCATACGTGGTTGGCTTCTTCGTGTTTTTATAAATAATGTAAAACAATATACAGGTACAAGTTCCCGTCCGAGCACTTCCTCCGTAGTTATTTGCGCATTAAAATGACTACTAAAGGGGTGCTCGGTTTGAGTCATGGGTTGAAATCTTTCTTTCAAGTGAGAGATGAAGTGGGTCACCCACATTGCTTTTTGAGGCGTGACTGCATTAGAATTTCCATGGAATGCGTAAGAACATGGTGCATTCGACTGACATTGCCACAAAGAGAAGATAGAGAGAAAGAAAAACT
Source organism: Platorchestia sp. MABIK (assembly GCA_014220935.1). NCBI lineage: Eukaryota > Metazoa > Arthropoda > Malacostraca > Amphipoda > Talitridae > Platorchestia > Platorchestia sp. MABIK. The sequence continues at coordinate 5,648 of JACJUY010011328.1, forward strand.
GTTCATTTCCGAAAAAAGTTGATACACGAGATGCATGACAACATATTGGGTTTTAAAAATGTCTTAATATGAGACGTCCTTAGACAAACGTAAAGAGAAGAGAAGAGCTCGCGAGCAGAATGATACGGCTTATAACTGTACAAAAATATTTAAAATTTTGCTAGTTGACTATCAAGTAAAATGTCTCAGTAAGTTGAAACTTATCAGACAGACCGAATACTGAAAGAGAATAATACGTGCAGCAACACACACTTTTAGTTTATTATCTTCTTCGGGACTTGCTAAGCTTGTGTGTTTGAACTTATTCAAGCGTTAAAATACGAGGCTGTTCTTTATCTCACTCCAGCCTAAGCCGTAGTTTTAACCCTTAAAAGCTTATATTACCATCTAGTTTCTTTTCAAAAACAGCCTCAGTATTTAGACCTATTGAATTTTTCCCATTTTCTTTTATATGAAGTTAAACGGAGAGTGACAGTCGTTACTCATTGTGAAATCGGTGAAGCCTTGATGCCGGAGCCAATCTGATGGCGGTGGTTGTGATGACGTTAATATGAGTGCAAAAGAGCGGACGTTAATAAAGGACTAAAACGATGCCTACGATTCTGAAAAATTTTAAAACAAAATACTGAAGTCAATGCTGCGGCAACTACACAAGCGAACGCACTTCGTGACTATCTTTCCGTATTTCAGTTTTTGTTTTACGAAGTGTGAAATAAAACCGTATTCCGGTGTATGAACTCCATAAAAAAAGTTTTCAATCAGAAGGATAATGACGCATAATGTTAATTATTGCAAACAGGGAACGTAACAACTAAGGATCATTATTACGAGCATTTGTAGATCTCAACACATAAGGATTTTAAAAAAACTGTTTCTTCTTAAATCTGATCTAATGTAAGGTACCGTCTGAAATTTGAAGCTTGGTCGTCAGTCTGAAATTTGACGCTAGGTCCCCAGTCTGAAATTTGACGCTTGGTCCCCATCTGAAATTTGTAGCTTGGTCCCCAGTCTGAAATTTGACGCTTGGTCCCCGTCTGAAATTTGACGCTTGGTCTCCGTCTGAAATTTGACGCTTGGTCCCCAGTCTGAAATTTGACGCTTGGTCCCCAGTCTGAAATTTGACGCTTGGTCCCCAGTCTGAAATTTGACGCTTGGTCCCCAGTCTGAAATTTGACGCTTGGTCCCCAGTCTGAAATTTGACTCTTGGTCCCACGTCTGAGCTTTGACGCTACGTCCCGTCTGTAATACTTTTACAATTTCCAAGCGGCCTACGGAGTATTTCCGTCGAGTACTGTGTATTAGTTAACGCTTTTTACTGTTCATCTTCATTAGTGGTTGAGTAGACCATTTATAAACCATGAAAAGTTATTTGATGTAAAACAACCAAAATTTCTGGATTTAAATCAGTGCCAGAGAAAATAAGGAAATAAGTGAAAATATGGTGATATTAGTGAAATTGGTAAAAAAAAGAGAAAATAATGAAATTACTGATATAAGTGATATTAATGAAATTAGTGAAACTAGTGAAATTAGTGATATAAGTGATGTAAGTGAAATTAGTGAAATTAGTGAAATTATTGAAATTAGTGAAATAAGTGATATTAGTGATATCAGTGATATTAGTGAAATTATTGAAATTATTGAAATTAGTGAAATTTGTGATATTAGTGATATTAGTGATATTAGTGATATTAGTGATATTAGTGAAATTAGTGAAATTAGTGAAATTAGTGAAATAAGTGAAATTAGTGAAATTAGTGGAATTAGTGATATTAGTGATATTAGTGATATTAGTGAAAGTAGTGCATTGCTTTAATTGGCATTAAAATCTTTTGGTATTTCAATTAACGTCAAGTTGTCCTCATTTAATTACTCTCGCAATTTCCAAGTATTCTTTTTTACAAATTGATTTTTTTTTTCTACAAATCCTGGTAGCTAAAGTCACTGCCTTATCACACGGTAATCTGTTTAATTCCCTTTGATAGTTTTTCTCCATCACTCTGGTGGCGAGCGCAAGAATGTATTAAAAAATTAAACGAAGCCGTAATCTACCTTTTAGTTTCGAAAAAAATGTTTAATTATTATTTTACACTTGATTATGCCGTTAGTGATTATACGTGCTCAAGCAGGCCAAATTTGCCTTGGTTTGTTCAATAATATCGAACCTTATTCTTAAATACGTTTCAGACCCATCACATGCTGGGAAATAAATGTCATTTCTACGGTAGTGCCGGTACCTTTGCACAATGTGCACAATACGACCAAAATGATTTACCGCAATTCGAAAGGTGCGACTTGAATTAGAGATATTTAAATTCCGATGCAAGGCTCGGGCAATACCCCTGATGGGTGGGAGCGAGCATTCAAAAAACCTTACGAATACAAAATGAATAAAATCTTTGTACTCGTTACCAAAATTTACTGCAGCGAACTCTCACGTGCAGCAAGAAAATCATTTTGTCAATGACGACAAAATGACAGTTTTGCTCAACAATGTACAATGAGACAGTTTTGCGCAACAATGTACAATGAGACAGTTTTGCTCAACAATGTACAATGAGACAGTTTTGCTCAACAATGTACAATGAGACAGTTTTGCTCAACAATGTGCACAGCTTTGTTTTGTGGCTGCAAGCTTAAATTTCCATAAAATATTTCCGAGAAGACGTTACAAATTTGTGAGTGAAATGACTTTTTGTTCGGCAGAAGATTTACACTGATTTGTAAAACTCTCTGGAACATAACTGCATCGTTGAACTATTGAGTTGTGATAATTTGTTCTGAAAACTATTCGCCTATAGTTTTCTCTAATGCCTTTTTCTTTCCAGAGTTATTATGAATAAAATAAATCCTTTAGTAATTAAGCTATTCCACTGTATTCCAAGTCTTTTTCATGACTTTCAAATGCTATAAAATAGTTTGCATACCATATTTGCTCATTGTTAAAGTTCTCTCCCTATTGTTTAAAAGATAGTCTAGAGACTGGCTCACAAAGCACGACAGAGGGACAGTCATCCTTACATCGAGGACTGGAATATATTTATGTCACAGGAATTTATTTGTAATGCAAAACTTCAGTAAAGCACATATTGAGATATCGCAAGATATTCCAGGTATCTAACAAGCATTGTCCCCGTCATCGAATCGTCCACTAAGTGACCTATGTAATGACCGAAAACATTCCATGCGTCAGTTTGAACTACCTTTCATTTAAACAATGTTTTCGAGTCAAATATTCTCATAGGGTATTGACCCAAATACAGAAATACTCAAAAGAGTAGTAAACAAATTTAATAAATTGAGAATACCAGTTCACCTCAGCGCTGCAGGACATTTCGCCACATCATTGCAATGCAGTCGTAACTCGAATGTCCTGATTTTTCTGGAGAAGCATTTTGAAGTGTCTAAGTCATAATGCACCGAGATTTTGATTTAGACTAAAAATTACCCAGCGCCCCCTGTCGTCAAAAAATTCACTCAAACGTGCGACTTTACTGGCAAAAGACGCAGAATTTACTGTGTATTCTCATAAACATTGTAACTCTATACTTAATATTTTTAAGTTCTTGTAATGATACAGGACATTTAATCTAAGACAGCTCAGGGAGAATGCTTTGAAATTAACGAGTGACGTGCATTATCTCCTCAAAGCATAAATTTGGATGTTGAAGAGAATGAAGGACAGTTGGAAATTGGTAGAAAAATTTTTGCAGAAATTGTTTGCACAGATGAATGCAGTTCCCGTGATGTATGTTCACAAATTTAAGCAGCGGTTGCATTTTGTATTCAGATCCTCACGAGCGAAACAAAATTATATTTTTCATTCATGAGCATTTATTTTTAATTCGTCTAGGAGCCTTGAAGAACAATTCAGAAATTTTATACAGATGGTAAACTTGAAGATGTAATACAAATAATCCAGGATCTTGGTCTGCATCATTCAGAGCTCATATTCATGATTTGTGAGGTCGAAATGATGAAAGTCCCAAAGTTCACGCAAAGCCTAATTCAACTTTTAAAAAATTGCTCCTAGTTCTAGAATAGGCTAAAAATACGTCGGCTTTTTTTGCCGCTTTTTCAATGGAAAACCACGTTTAATTAATTGAAAACAATATTCAATTAATTAATTAATTGAAAACAACATTCAAAAGAATTTTTTTTTCCATCGATTTCCCGGTGAACACAAATTAATAAAGTTTTATTAGGATCATTTCAGCTGGTCTCTCAAGTCTTTCATGGTTGAATTTTTGGATTTTAATGGAAAGATTTGCAGGTGAAAAAGAAATCGTAATAAATTGTTCAGCCCTGCAAATCATTACGAAGTTTATCGAACATTAAAGAACACGTTTCAGTTACGGTATTAATATAATAGGTATTAACAAAGATTACATAGGTATCAATAATGATCGTCGTCTCAAGTTTATAATATGTAATTAGCAAAAAGTTATGTACAAAATAATCAAATACATCACACACATTTTTAAAAGAAATAAATAACAAAACATATAAGTTAAATAAGCGAGAAAAAGATAGGTGAACTATCTTGAAAGGGGACGGAATGCAAACGCAATGAACAGCGTGTGGGCAACAGTAAATGTACAGATATTCATATATAACAACGAAAAGTGAATTCGATAAAAGCGTTTTTTCAACTGCGCCATTGATTGGATGGTATATGTAAGGTGAGTTTTTACTTTAAAAGACTCAATCTGGTGTAGAGCTGACTCAAATCAACCAAGAATGTACAAAAAAGTGATGAATTGAAATAAATGCACAGATTTCATTATACTAGTGGAATGCGTCAAATTATACATGCAGTTCACGCTTAAACGCAACATTGATCACAATGACACTACCAAAAATGGAATGTCTTCATTTCTTATATTTGTGCCTCCATGAAACGCGTCGCATCACTCAAAATACGAGATGACAATCACCGATCTGGCAAGAGGCTAAAATATAAGAAAGCATTTAAAGTATTTATGCGAGTAATTTTCACTAATTCAAAAAAAAAATTAACCAATAAACTAAAAACTTTTCTATACAAAAGCGCCCTCACCAAAACTATGCTGTATATATATATATATGTATATTATTCTATTTCTATTATTTGGTTCATTTACAGAAGATATGCAAACTTGCATTATTGGTTGCAAGGGCAGTGCTAAGTAACAAAGCGTATCTAACGGTATGAAGGTCATAGTTTACAACTGAGTTCGTTTTCATCAAGTTTACACTATGCAATTTACATCAAGGGGCTCAAACTTGTGTTCGCCAAGTTTACATAATGCAATTTACAATACGAGGCTCATGCTTCGTTCTCCTCGTTCATTCTCTGCCAGTCGAGCAGGGTGCACATGCGCAGCGTGTCTGACACGTCGCTCTTGGTGCGGGTCAGAGGAGGGGAGGAAGACCGAGAGGACAATGGAGAAGAACTGGCGCTGTCTTTGCGAAGATTCTCCACATAGATATAATCATCCTCTGATTGCCCACTGCGCGAAAATAACAAAAGGAAAAACGTAAAATAACATATCAAACTTTCGAATTTGAACTTAAAACGAATTATGTACGATAAAAAATCAGTAGGGATACCAAAAACGAAGTAGCCTGGAACCCACGTTTCGGAAATTAGAATTTGATGAAATTATATTTTCATGATAAAAGCAAAAAACGATCAACTTATAAAGTATTTTAAATTAAAAAACGAAGTCAACAAAACACTGTTAAGGTATTGTAAAATAAAGCGTTAGATGGAGGAAATACACATGAACAAAAGTTCCTCGTATACTCACATGGGGAGGCTGGGGGTTGTCTCATCCACGCCGTTGGCGACGGTGTGGTGGCGCATCCTTTGTGAGCCTACAAGGGTGAAGGCAAATGTGTTTTTATGATAATGTAGGATCATGCATAGAAACTTTTTTCACTTTGACAAATGCATGATTTCTTATGATTTTTATTTAAAGAGGTTTTAATTCGCAAATTTATCCTTATGAAGAGAGGAAAATAGAAGTGAAAACCACAGATTTGCAAACATTATGTGAACAAATCAGAATTATTTGACTCAAGTGAAATTCTTCAAGTGTCGCAAAAAACATTCTCCAAAGCTACCCTCTATTCGTGTAGTAAACGTGACGCAATGTTGAACACGTTAACCGCGGCAGTTAAAATTCAAACTCAATATTCGACTCAAGTTAGAATGAATGCAGGAAATGACCCTCATTAAATGAATCGTGCCTACATCTAGTTCGATTAGGTACTTCTTAAAATTGAGAATTTAACTACTGATCTGTCAGCTGTATGATAAAAATCCCTTCAGTGACCACCGGTGTCTCACACAACCGGTAACATGTAAACACTTTGACTGCAGTAGGTAAAACTGATGTTTAAAATTCAAAGTAAATTGTAACAAGCAATTTTGAAAATAACAAACATAAACCGGATCGGGCCTTCATTTTGTTTTCTTTAATTAATTAATTATGAAAATTGAATTTGTAACTACTGGTCGGTCAGCAGCATTGTGAAAATCCCTCCAGTGACCACCGGTGGGTCATGCAACAAGTAACGGGTTAAGGTCGCACACCCACCGGCATGGTTGGGGTGGATTTTGGGGTTGTAGAGCTTGGGGTCGGACACCATCCGCACGAAACAAGATCGCTTGTACCGCAAGCTGTGCCTGGTCTTCCTATTGACCATCTGGAACACTTCTTCAGTGTTCTCAAACTCTGCCTTCCTGTTTTCGTCCTGCAAAATCAAAGCAAAGAACACGGTTAAGCATATCAAGCACAGAAAAAGAGAGGGGCATTATAAATGCGAGTTTGATTTCAGTTGGCTGGTTGTTCGAGGAAAACTCTGATCAATTATTCCATGTTACAGTGCACTTATGAAGAGTCGCTCTCATTAAAAACAGTAAGTCACTGATTTTAAAAAGCGCGTCCCAGTACAATTGCAGTAATTTTATTTATTTTTATTTTTTTTACCGTTTTTTTTTATTTTACTTTTTATTTTTTATTGCATTCACGCTCACCTTTGTGTTGCCTGTGATCATGGCATCCTGAGCCATGATGTCCTTGAGGTCAGTCGCGAATTCAGAGATGACGCTCCATGCGTGTTCTGCAGAAATAAAAAGCTCAATAAATACAATTGTTCCTACCGTACATTCTACACCAAACCGCGGATGAATTAAAAAATAAACAAATGTCAACTAAGCATATCGTTCTGATTCAAATATCAATTAAGATTTCATTTGTTTTTTCATATTCAAGTGTGGTCTCTTGCACTAAATAGAATTTACCATGAATTACAAAAATAAATGCTAACTAAAACTATCGTTGTGATTCAAATGGCCTCTTGCACTCGAATATTATTTACCATTGTCATCGTCCGAAACGTTCTCTGATCTGGACGTTCATTCTACATCAAAAGGCGTAGGAATTAAAAAAATAATTTCGTACTAAAAGTTTCATTATGTTCAAATTTCAAGTATGGCCTCCTACACTAAATATTATTTACCAATGTCATCGTCCGAGGCGTTCTCCGCACACACGCAGAAGCGGATGACGTATTTGTCCTTCAGAGAGGCGGGCACCATGTGGAGTCTGCCGGACGCGTTGATGGAGGACAGTAACTTCTGGTTCACTTCGTTAGATCCATTCAGCCTGAACCAAAAAGAGCGATGGTCAGAAATCTTGCACAAAAAATCTGCAACTTAGTTATCAATAACGACCAAAAGTAATGCATGGCAAGGGGGTGAATTTTGAGCTTTCAAGCCAAAAAGAGGAAGTATGAGAAAAACTGCATGATTTAGGAGTGGCGCATAAATGAGTAGCTCAAATCAAAGAAATTAAATAAGCCCCACACGGGAATTCAATTTTTTTATGTTGCGGTCATCAAAGTTTAAAAGGTAACATTCGGTAGGTGTAGTATAAAGGGGTACATTCGGCCACTGTATTACAAATTTTGACATTCGGTCACAGCGGTTTAAAGAGCGACATTGAGCAGCAACTCACCTGAAGCACACTAGGCCGAGATGCACAGGACTGCACACTTCGAAGCGATCGTCTTGGAGCACCAGAGACTCAAAGACCTTCGCCAGCCTGCAGTGCTCCCGGACGTACCGCTGGAGTCCACTCACTCCGTAAGTGCGGATGACAAACCAAAGTTTCAGAGCTCGGAATCGTCGGCTTAGCGGGATGCCCCAGTGCTGTGGAATAAATACCGCAGTTATAGTACTGGTACATGGTAAATAATAGCTTCAATGTTCTGCTCAAATTTAAAGACAATTGTAATAAGCAATTTAAAAAATAGCAAACATTAACTGGATCTTACTCTCATTTAGATTAAATTACGTATTTATGGAAATTAAGTTTGCGACTACTGGTTGGTCAGCAGCCTTATGAAAATCCCCTCTGTGGCCACCGGTGGCTCACGTCGCAGTCAAGGGGGTAGGTTAGGAATTTCTACAATACTAGGTTAGGAAATCTTGCAATACTCACCCTGTAGTCAATGGACTGCTCGGAGTATGAGTGCTGCAGGTACAGGGGGTCGACCACCAGCGCCTGTGTCAGGCGGAACTTGTCTCGCACCCTGAGGGTTGAAAAAAGTAATATTGTATTTTGTTATTTTATAAAATATCGCTAAGCTATTGATTATATTAGGAAATAACTAAACAGTTAAATAAAATAATCAATCTGCTCATTTTAATGCATTTGTCACAATTAAGTTAGCGGAAACATACAATGGATGTTCAAGACATAAGCTCCAACGCAACAGCTCTGTTGTCCTGTCCACTTGTTACTGTTGACCGTACATCGTCCATTGGATGTTGGCATCAAACTACAATTGCCATACTATACAGTAAAAGTGCTGTCGTGTCTCTACAATATATTTAAATCTTGATGTCCGGTATTTATGATCATGAAATAGAGCCACTATGGCAGAAAAATCATAATTATCATCATCTATCCTCTACAAAAGTCATAATTAACATCATCTATCCTCTACAAAAGAATCCGACTCCACTCACCACATGACAGTGCAGTCGAAGTTGGTCAACATCAGCTTGTTCGGGTTCAGGTTAAACGATGACGCATACTGCAAAATAACAAAAACTTATCATCTTTAGTCGTAATCAAAGCAATTTCATTTCAACACCGAAAATTATTTCATCATTACCAAAAGAAACCGCATTGCAAAATCTCATCATTACATCTCATCATCACCAAAAGGAATCAAATCACACTACAAAGATCTCATCACCACCAAAGTAAACCGCATTGTATAAAATGAAATTCCAAATTGTTCATCCCAGTCATCGTAGTGCGCATCTTAAAAGAGAGGTTCATTATCGAACAGAATATACTCTAGTGCACTTAAGGTGCCCCGTTCTGAAATAAACGGTTTTCCTTTCTTTCTTTCTTTCATTCTTTCTTTCGTTCGCACCTCCATGCCAGCCATCGGTCCACGCAGTTCGGGGCAGATGAAAGAGCTGCCAGCGTACGCACCGTCCACGTGCAGCCACACTCCGTATTGCTCGCACACCGGACCTGCATAGACAGAATAACGTCAAAATTAGTGAGATAAATACAAAGTAGAAATGTGTTATAGCTAGACGAAGCAAAAATGTGTTATACATGTTATATGAAGCGTTGAATACATATAGCATCTTGTGATATATTTCTTGAATCATACCGTGGTAGATCTAATATGAGACAAAGACAGAGTAAAAATATGATTTTTAGCTGTTATTGACGTGTCAATATTTAAGGTCAAATAATAAACATTGTCATCGTGAAAGGTGTCGTTCGTTTAGTTTTAGTGATAAATATCAGGCAAACATTGGTATAGGAAATTTTAAGAGTTGCAGCTGTGCAAAGCCGTGTGATCCACTGAAAACTGACCGATTTCCTTGATGTTGTCGAAGGAGCAGCAGGACGTAGTCCCCAGCGTCGTCTCCACGTAGAAGGGAATGAGTCCCATCTCTTTGTCACGCGCGATTTGCTGAAATTCGAAGCAATAAATCATTAGCATCTTTGTAAACGAGTCCATCTTTAATTTATGGTGCACCACCACAAATTAATTTCGTACTATTAAAAACACCTTCGTGATAACAGATAGCAAAATAATGGAGAACGGATAAAAAAAATTTGTTGGTACAAATATTGAAAGCAAAGAAACAACGAAACACTTTGGTGAGATTGTATAGCAAACTTAATAGAGAACGAATAAAGAAATTCAAAAATACATTGATTTTAAGTATGGAATACAAAGAAAAATACATGTGTGCATAATATTTCAATTCTCTCAGCGACAAAACACGTAATTACCAATACTCACATCAGCGAGAGTGTCTCCTCGAAGACTCTGGTTCGCGTCGGGCTCCAAGATGCGCAGTTTGGTGAAGGCCATCATGGCGGCCTTCTCTACGCAGGAGTGGGCTTCTTTGCTGCAGTAGGCGATCAGTTTGGACAGCAGCACACCTTCGTCCTCGTCTGGGCTGCTCATCTTCAGCTCTCTTATTTTGTGCGCTCGGGCAGCCAGGAGAGACACGAACACGCACTCCGAGGCCGAACTCTGAAGCAAAAAAAAATTAAAAATTGTAAAGCATGTACTCAGTTACATTAGGTGAGGGACTAACAAAACAGGTGAATGATGACAAAAATTGCCAATGTAGGTATTCAGAAACATCAGGTGAGTGAGAGACCAACAAACAGGTGGCCGAATCAAAGTAACATTGTAATGTACTAACTGATGCAACAATGGAAAAATGTACTTCATCCACTAACGTATATAATATTTTATCAACTGTTTCAATCTCACCTGGATCACACCACCGCCGATGCTGCTCTCTGGGAACGACAGGAAGGATTCTGGCAGGCCAACCATTTGACCTGCAAGGATCGCAAAAAAGCAGTCAGCAAATGTAATGAAACACGAAAAAAATGTTGTAATTTCAAGTCAAATGTGATGAAACACGAAAAAAATGTTGTAATTTCAAGTCAAATGTAATGAAACACGAAAAAAATGTTGTAATTTCAAGTCAAATGTAATGAAACACGAAAAAAATGTTGTAATTTCAAGTCAAATGTGATGAAACACGAAAAATATGTTGTAATTTCAAGTCAAATGTGATGAAACACGAAAAAAAAACTAATTTTAAGTAAACTTATTGTGATGGCACTTATATGTATGTGTTTCGTGCTCGTTGCTAATTTAAGCAATAGTAAAGAAATTCAGCTTGAATGACCATTGCGTTTTCATGTCCCAGTAATTTCTACTCCAGAGCCCGTTATTGCACACGCAAGAAATTTAATCACCAGCACTTAAAGGAAAATGAAGTCAAATATTTCAGAGCGCTGAATCAAGCCACTGTTCACGACTGCAGGAATATCCGGCCAGATCACTAGTCACATTTGAACATCTCACCCAGCCAGTCGACGACGATTGTCTCGAGTTCGGTACACGCGGGTGAGGCTGCCCAGGAAAAGCCGATGCATCCGATGCCATCACTGAGCATGTCGCCCAGGATGCTGGGGAACGAGTTGCCAGACGGGAAGTAGGCGTGGAAGCGGGGGTGTTGCCAGTGGGTCACCTGCAAGGAAGATTTTAAAATGAATTATGCATGTAGTGTTATTGCAATCAATCTGAAAGAAAGGTTTTAAAATGTATTTTGTACTGTTATTAAAATCAATGTTAAAGCACAAAGGCACAAGCTTGGATTTTATTTTATACGAAGACCTACCTACCCCATTAAATTCATGTAATGAGATGTAATTCATCTTGATATTTTTTAATGATGGTTGCAATAGCTTTGTAAAAGGTGGCTGCAATAACTGTGCGAAATAATTCAACTCATGACTCACCCCGGGCATGATTTTACTTTCGACATCAGCCATGATTTCTTCGAAGCTCTCGCCTTCCTGAGGTGCCGCTGAGGGCAGGACAGGCCTGAGGTACCCAGGCTCGATGTTAGGCGTCACTCTGCGCTCGCTGATGTTGTCCAGGTAGTTGGCGATGTAGTCCACCATCTCCCGGCCGCGCTGGCGAAACTCTTCCGAATTCATCTTGTCTCTGGGTCGATTTGTTTCACAAACTTTTAACAATGTTGGTTTCCTTGGTGTGGTGTCACACTGTAGAACAAGAAAAAAGAAACATTTAAGACCTAGGTAATGAAAAGGCAGACATTGAACAGTAGAGGAGGCTGAAATCGAAGACGCGATCACCAACGAATGACAAAAAAAATGTGTCAAATTTTTTAATTTTATGTCAAAAGAAAATCACAAATTTAGCGTCGCAGACAAAATTTTAAACTGCCAATCAGAAGTGAATAAATAAACAGCACTACGCTCTGCAGAACACAAATAGGAAAGAAAATCAACGCAAAAGTAAAAGTGAATGAAAAGCAGATCAGAAGTAAATAAATCAGCACTGCTTCTAGTCGCAGAAAGAAAGAAAGCAAAACAGTTTATTTCCAATGAATTTAGTACATGAGATGGATAACATTGGTTTTTTAAATATCTGAGCATTAAGACCCTTAGTTGATCTTTTCACGTGGCTATCGTAATTCCCAGACCACAAATAGAAAATGAGAGCCCCACGAAAATAAAAGTGAGCCTTCACTAGCACGAAGTCAGCCTTCACTATCACGAAGTGAGCCTTCACTAGCACGAAGTCAGCCTTCAAATGGATGGGGAAGGGCAATGCTAAATGAGGCGCACATACCTAGAGCGCCTGGAAGAACTTCTGCGGCCACGGAATGTCAAATGAGCTTTGCGCTCTTGCGTCTCTCTGGTCCAAGTCAATAAGCCGACTTCGTGGGAATTAAAAATTTTACCTGAATGAATATTTTCAACGGGGAATCTAAAGCATGAATTAATCTACCGCTAAAGATGATGCCACTATAAGATTAACTCATATAAATGTACGGCCCCCTTAGCCAGCCAAGGCAGTCTGTTGTTCTACAATGAAACGATCTGAAGAATACCAGCGGAGAAAGAATTTCAATTATCAGAGTCTGAAGTTACAGGTCACTTCAATGTCATTCAAGCAGTCCTAAATTCTCGAGCCCTTTTTCCATCCGAGAATAGAGATCGCCCACGCCTGCCTTATATTGAATTCTTCGACCGACCTCAAAAACTGAGCAATGCGTTCCAACGTGGAAGAAATTTATGAACCGCGTAATGGCTTCGAAGGCGCTTCGTTTAGTGGACTTAAAAACTACTGAAAGCCCTTATCACATCTTGTCGTTTGTCGAGAAGCTATTGATTGTGATTCGGTAATTGCATCTTTTCATTCATTATCGTAGAGATGACAACTGTCAAAAGGTGAATGAAATTAATGGAAATAGTAACTGAATACATTTATAAATAAAACATCTCAACAGATCTCAATGAATAAAAAAGTTGTATGGGAGACACCAGAATATTATTTGTTTCTGTGAGTTTTAAACCCTTTAATATAAGAAAATAAATAATAAATGCAAGCTAAAATTTTAGTATGCATTGCAAAAAAAAGAATTAAATTTTCGGAGATATTACAATGAATGGTCGTGCACAATGACATAATGAACAAATGCTGTAAGAAACAGACAGGCTCGAAATTGTTTTGTGTATAACAAATAACATGAATTAAACATCGGTGTGTATTCCAATGAATGAATGAATGGCATGTATGATCACATTATGAACTACAGCAGTGAGACACTGGCCGGTTCGACAAAGACACAAGTTAGGGACCGTCATGTCTCTCTGCCCTCACAGCTCTATCGAATTCCGCGTTCAGAATGCGAGTTTTTGTTAAAGGCAGAAAAACGAAGTGGCTGCGCAATGCACGCACTTCTCTGACGCAAGTATTGCTCGCTTCCGAGATCCACGTAATGACGGATGCTTTGAGATTTTTTTGCCGATGGAAAACATTCTTAGATGCTTGTTTGTTATTGTCGTGAGTATACTGATATTTTACATCGACTGAAGTTTTGCACTGTGATTCACCGTTACTGTCTTATGAAACGTGTAGATCATCGAAAAATGTTCATGGTGAAATTTGAATTAGGAAATTGAAATGGATGTTTCTCCATACAGGAAAAACATGAAAGTACAGGATATTTTCGCAAAGCTGAATTGGACAACATCAAAGAAGCTTTCATATAGAAGCTCAATTTTTCTAAGTTTGACTTTTCAGTTTTTGTTCGCCAGTGGCACGATTTCCTAAGCAGGTATCGAGTGAAAAGAAGAGGTGGTACAGACTAGAGTGTCTGTGTGGGTGTGTGCGTGTGAGACGAGGTCGCTACGCTAAAGCGGAAGCTATAGCGCCACGCTACGTGTAACGGATCTTGTTCTAGGCCTCACTGGCTGGCTATTTAGGCCAAAATTCTTGAATTTGGCCATTATGTAGAGACGACCGTATGTAAATGTGACCATCATGTAGAGACGACCATATATGAATGTATGAATGTGTCCATTATGTAGAGAAGACCTTTTATGAATCTAACCATCATGTAGAAAAGGCTATACTCTATATGAATCTGACCATCATGCAGAGAAGGCAATATATGAAGATCGTCCCCTAGAAAACATTTTGGCAAGACAGAAATGTTGAGTGCGTGGCGGGAGTGTCACACGCAGCTAGCGCTGCCGCATTACTCGCACCAATGAAGCAATTTGTGCAAGAGAAGCCTAAAATTATTTACGTTAAAACTAAAAAATTTATAAAATATGAACAAAACACCAAACTAACACACCCAGCTTTCGGACATGTATTTAAATGTTTAATTTTTCAAGTGATGATAGTGACATGCAGCCTCGCATATTATTAATAAATAACCGAAGGACAATAAAAACTTTCCCTTTAAAAATTAAATAAAAATTGTGGTCTCCATGAGAGTTTTGAAAAAATGATTGACGTATGAGAGCATAATTTGACGCATAACTTGACAGTAGTCAAATGAAACTTCTCAAATTTGGGACACGTTTCTTATTGTTTCATTGGGAAATGACCTAAACTTGTGCTTTATAACTAAACCCAGTGCGTATTACAAACGTCAGATAAAAATTAACTAATTCACACATTCTTAGCAATCTAAAATAACTTACCAAGTTGATCTTTTTAATTTCTTTAATATTTCTGATTCAGTCGCAGCGTGCAATAAGATTCTATTTCGTTTGCACTTGTTTGGAGTTCAGTGTTGGGATGCAGACCTTGAGCAGCAGCAGACTCACGAGCTCCACTTTACGTTGACTCACAAGTCAGAATGATGACCTCTGAGCGGCGCGCCCCTTTATATGCGTGGCTGCGGCCAGCTGCGGCTGCTGCTGCGCCTCCTCACGCACGTACGAACGCACGCGCGTGACGTCATCACGATCTCAGAGGGGAACGTTCACGATCAGCGGAAACCGAATTGCGGCATTCAAGTGAAAACAAAAGTTCCCAAATCCATTGAAAACAAAAGTTCCCAAATCCATAGAAAACAAAAGTTTCCAAATCCATTGAAAACAAAAAGTTTCCACACCCAGTCATGCCAACATCCAACCGAATTGCCGCAGTCGAGAGTCGAGTGAAGAGATAATGTTGGAGCTGCTATAGAGTGAGGCCTACCGCCATATATCGCCTACCCAGGTGCTGTTTGTTGTGAACAAATTAAGTGTTTAACGCTAGATGAAGTATATGGAAATGAGTAATGTTCATTATTAACCTAACATAACCTCACGCTATAGCACCAGCTAGAGGTAGATCTCACGCTATTGTGTGGTAGACTTCACGCTATAGTACTAGCTAGAGGTAGATCTCACGCTGCGCTTCCTATGCCAGGTCCACTTATCACTTCAGAGTGAGCCTCTTCACTATTCTGTAATGTTTTCGGTAACATCAAGAAAGGAAAGTAACGCCAGCCAATAAAATGGCGTTACTTTTCCCACAGCAGTTGAGCGTGACGTGAACACCCTTACTCGCTGTCAGTGAGAAAGGCAAAGTGTATCTAATATGGTCAAGTCCTTGAAACAGCCTTGTAGTTCTAAACTTATCAATAAATTTACCCAATATTCAAGTTGAAATTCTTAGTTGTCTTCGATGTGTCGGGCTCGCGATGACACGCAAGAAATGCAGTGCATTTTTCCGCTCTTTTCTCTGAATTGTTTGTTTACCCTATTGACGTGGGCACTCCGGTACCCGCGTGTGTGTGTGTCACCTGAGGATCTTCATGTTCACACATTTAAAAAAAAACTTTTTTTTTAATCCAATGACAGAGTTTCGAATCATCATTGTGTTTTTTTTTGCGTTCGGTTTTCGTACAATCCTCATTTAAAATACTTTGTTTCCTTTTTTTTTTGTTCTTAGTTTCTGAATATCACTGAACGCATGTGTGCTGTGTGTGTGTGTGTGTGCCTGTGTGTGCGTGTGTTGGGGTTGTGTAGTGCAAAATTATCATCATTTGTGAAAGAAAAATTACATTTTATTAAATTTTTTGATGGGCATTATTTTCAGATTCTAGTGAGTTCTAGCATTTGCTTGGAGGCTGTGCTTGGAGGCTGTGCTTGGAGGCTGTGCTTGGAGGCTGTGCTTGGAGGCTGTGCTTGGAGGCTGTGCTTGGAGGCTGTGCTTGGAGGCTGTGCTTGGAGGCTGTGCTTGGAGGCTGTGC
>JACJUY010011331.1:0-25867 GCA_014220935.1 Platorchestia sp. MABIK
ATAGCCCCACACGCATTGCAAATAGCCCCACACGCATTGCAAATAGCCCCACACGCATTGCAAATAGCCCCACACGCATTGCAAATAGCCCCACACCCACTGCAAATAGCCCCACACCCACTGCAAATAGCTCCACACGCTACGGACGTGTGAGCCCCAAACCACTGGCGCTGCAGGTACTGGTACGTGGAGGTGGAGGCTCCGTACCCTCGCGACGTGGTGCTGGTGGTGGACGAGGTCTCCACCGCCTCACACCCGGACCTGCTCCTGCCCACCCTCAACCGCGTGCTCGACTGCATCACCTCCAGCGATAGGGTGCGGTATTCTCTCTCGCGTTTGTAAAGCCTTCCGTTGTTGTCTTACGCTTTGTGAAGTGTTTTAAATTGAAATGCACCTTGCCTGTTGTGCTTTATGAAGTATTTTTCATTGAAATGCGCTTTGCTTATTGTGCTTTATGAAGTATTTTTAAGTGAAATGCTTTGGTTTTCTTTCTTAGTCGAGAATATGTATTTACTTCATGGTTCATTGGTCGTCGTTAGCGTTGGTGTTATGACGGCTCCTGTTCGCCATGATTTGTTTCGATTTATTTGATTATATTGGGTAGTAGAAGTTTGATAACACTCTCAAGTCATTTGCAAAATATCAGCTCATTTTAAGATGCTTTAACACTTAGACTGTGGCGTGAGCCGCCGGTGTACACGGAGGGAATATTCATAAGGCTGCTCACCGACCAATATAATTACGAACCCATTTTTTATAAATACTTAATCAAAGCCAAATGAAAACACGATTCAATTAATGCTGATTATTTTCAGAATCGATTACTTCATTTGACTTTCAATTTGTGTGAGTATTGAACTTCAGTTTAACCCGCCGTGGTCAACGTGTTAATTCATGAATATCATGGTTTAACGATCACCCAAATTTAGGTTCCACGTTTTCAGTATAAAATGCTTGTTAAAACATATTGTTATCCATCGTACACACTCGAAGAACTCTCTTTTTAGGCATAGATTTCCTGTTTTCATTAGTTATTTCTTTCTTCTCTCCTGTTGTGGCCACCTTGTGGCCCTCTCTTAGTTGTAGTTAGGTAGTCTTAAACTAAAATGCTAGCAACTGTAATGTGTGTGGTGCGCTGAGGCCCTCTTGGACATTACTCGCGTGCTGCTTTTTGAGTACTTTTTTTCTTCCATCTAAAGCACCATTGGGTAGGTTTTCCTGTTGTGGTACAAATAACAAGCATCAGTATGGGGTGGGTGGTTGTGTTGAGATTTTAATATTTAGGTTGCTCGTTGTGACAAACTGGCAGTAACGCAGGAAAAGTTTTCTTGTGGTGAAGGAGAGGCAAAACTGAGATGCGTAACCTTCCCATCAACTTGTTTTTTGCTGTTGTGACTGCTCTCGTAGAGAAAATATCAGAGAATATCTCTTTCAGAAGTTCCTGGGATAGAATCTAATTAACTTCAATTCAATTACAGTTAAGAGTACAAGGTTCAGTCCACAAATGGTGTTCAACTTAGATATCTTAATAGTTGGGTTTGATTTGGTGTAGCATAACAAATCATGGAAGTCCTTTAAATTCATGTCTTGGACTAGACCAGAGGAAAATCTATTTTAATTTTTCTGTTTATTTATTTTGAGTTGAAAATTGTTTTAAAAGTCAATTATAAAGCTTCAAGAAGCAGATTTCAAAATTGCATTTCCTGTTAAACTTGCACTCAAGCTGCCGTTCCTATAAATGTCGAAATTGGGACTAGATGTTTGAAAACTGCTAAACTTTCAGTAACCATCCCCTGCGTAGTACTGATTGTATGTTATGGTCATGTTTGATTTTATTAATGAATACGATTCCATGATCGTTTTCTTATTGCCTCATCTTTTGTTGTACAGCTTAATTTCGCTCTCATTCTGCAGCGTACTATAACGGGAGTTTTATTGTTTTATCATTGTTTACACAACAAAAATAGTTTTTTATTGTCCCCATTGAGGTCATAAAAAATTGGTTTTCATACTGCAAAAAATGACAAACAAGTTGGAACAATGCAATTTTAGATGAACAAGTATGTTATGTTACCAGACAATCAGGTTGTCTGGAAAACAAGTCTAAAATCTGCAGTCGTACTGTTTTCATAACCAAGGTGTAATTGCGCTCGCGTCCGGAGCATGTGTTGTAATCGCGATGTGCTCGACCACGCACTTCCGACTTCTCGGTTCTGACGCCGCGCAATCTATGGTAATGGTCCATCCTTCGTAAGCAAGAAGTTCGTGGGGAACGTCCTTTAATATTTTTCGAGGTTTCCGGTCGTCCTGTAGCTTCTGCAGTCAGCATGTTCCGAGACTTTGTTCTTAGATCTCTTTAGCTTCCCACCTCGATCACGCTCATAATTATGAGCTTAAGTCCCAAAAGATCATAATCTTTAAAAAAGATTATAAAATATTAAAATCTTTTGGGTCTATAATATTTTGAGACCCAAAACATTATAATTTTTTAGGACTAGACTGATAAGTAAGACTTCAAGGTCAGGCAGCACATTCGAGGCTTGAGTTGGGCTCCTGATTTTCGATCCAGACTTGGTAATCCAGTTCTCATGTAGTTCTGTGATGGTCAGTTTTCATGATTCTCAAACTTCTACCTGGAAGCAATAAAAGCATTTTACAGACGCCAATTTGAAAACTTAACTAGCTGCTTATGCCTTGTTCAGGGAAATGTTTTGAGAATTCTCTTATATTCAGCATTAAGAATACGGCATTTGTTTTTTTCGGTGCTCAGACAATAGTAAACACTCATTTGATAGTGAGGATATTGTGACCAATCCTATTTGATAGTGAGGATATTGTGAACATCCTATTTGATATTGAGGATCTGGTGAACACTCCCATTTGATAGTGAGGATATTGTGAACATCCTATTTGATATTGAGGATATTGTGAACACTCCCATTTGATAGTGAGGATATTGTGAACACTCCCATTTGATATTGAAGACATTGTGAGTGTCCCCCCATTCAGTAATGCCTTTACTCCACAATAATGTCGTTCAGGCCATACAATGACGTGGCAGCAGGTGGATGGGGATGTGTTGGAAAACTTTCTCCTCACCTTATTTTTACCTAATGCTCGTACGAACGGGAAACTAGCACCTTTATATTAGATCTTCATGCCAGTCACAAAGCATATAGAAAAATTTCCATTCATTTGCTACGAAAATTAGGTGCGGAACCTAGCATTTTAATTCGAAATTTTAGCTTATACGAAAATTTCCATTTATTTGCCATGCAAATCGCAGGTAGAACATATCTTTTTCATTTGAAAATGCATATAGGAAAATATCCATTGATTTGCTATGTAATTTCATGCATAACTAATGCTTTTTATTTTAAAATTTCCTCGATGCAGATCGTGGTGGCTCCGAGTGCGGAGATCGCAGAGCTGGGGTCGCGGCGCGGCGACTGGTGGGCGAGGGAGATGCGGGCGGGACTCGGGGTCTGGGTGGACGGACACGAGCTGCTCAAGGAGAAGCTCAGGGGCCTCATCAAGGGCGAGGTAGCGTTATATTTATTCCAAACCAAAAATTTTATTCGAAACCAAAGACTCGCTCTAAGCTCAAATTATTCGCTTTGAAATAAAAAACAAAAAACCACAAAATTCGTTTTTGTTTAAAGCTCATGTTGTTCGCTTCAAAATAAAAAAATCAGGAAAGAACCACAAAACTTGATGCTTGCTTAAAACTCAAATAATTTAATCTAAAACCAAAGATTAGGGACAAAGCCATATCATTCACTCCTTGTTCAAAGCATAAATTGTTCACTTTAAGACCAAATATGTGGACAAAACCATAAAATTCATGACAAAGCTTTAACATGTTCACTACGTATTGGTACATCCTATGTGTACCAAGTGTTGAAATGCTCATTTGCGTTATAAGTCAATACATTGAGTCGAGAGCTTTAATAGGTACTCGTATTTTTGCTACTCAGTCTCTGTTTCGTCCTAGAAGTTTGGTTCACACTTGCACTCACGCATTGGTACGTCTATAACTCTCCCATTGCCCCAATCTGTCCCTACACTGTACCAATCCAAATTTTGAAAGCAAAAACTATTCTATAAGTACATCGTTTACTCTATGTAACCCAAACTGTCTGTTGCAATGCAATATAACATTGCGAATCGTACTTTCATTTAACTTGCTACGCGTTCTCCATGCTCTCGCAAGGTAACAAAATCTTTGAATTTCGGACTCTTAAGAAAATTGTTGAAAAAGAATCATACACCGTTCATTGTCTTGAAACGAACGTTGTAACTCCAGCACGTCGCTCGAAAGGCTCTAAAGCAGTTATTATTTTCACTCTAAAATAGCTATCGCTCTCGTAGCTCACTCCACTTAAACAGGTAAACGACTGACTCAAAGAACTTCGCGTCACGAATGAAATTTTGCACGATTGGCGCTTGAGAAATTAATACCACAATATAATATTTTAAGACGTAATTTAATCATTTTCAGGTGGCATCTCTCACTCACAGTTTTGACAGCCACGTGGACGCTCTCCGCTGGGCGGAGTACTTGCTCTATGCAAAGCCGCTTTATCCTCTCAAGGTTAAAAGAGGTGAATTTTCTCCTCGTAAAACTTTAATTACTCATACCCTCAGGGGGTACAGCTAATGTATCTGTGGGAATTAGCGTTTCCATGGGGAAATGTGAGGCCACGAGCTCAGGGTAGTCTTTTTTTTGTTGTTGAAGTAAAACATGTTTTTTGTTCTATTCAAAACCCTTTTTTTCGGTTCACTGCTGTCCTGCTTCTTAGCAACTCTTTCTTGTTTAGTTTTCATCTTGTTTTGTTTCAGAGTCTTCCTTCTCAACTTACTGTTTCTTTGAGCACGGGATCATATACAGAACACACCTTGTGCTTAGAATCCGCGTTCCCTTAACGCCATCCTGAATTGTGTTTTCATCCTTCCTCTCTTTGGAATTCCTTTGTAGCGGTTAGGAAGGCTTAAACTTAATGTATAATCAAATCTTGAATTACTCATATTTTTTGAAATATAATAGGAATTGCAAAACCGTCCGCGCTTGTTCACCAGTGTAGTACAATACATCACATAAGTCAAAATATTGAAGTGTTTGTTTTGTCTGAATTAAAGAGCAAACTATTCTAAACGGTGTCCTTCCCTGCGATGTCTCATTATTCGTTCGAATCCATTGTGGGTTTAGGAACTGATTCAATTGCACCTTTTGGCTACGCTTTCCTTCTGGATGAAGAGACTGAGTTGTCAGGGGAGAATGCGTCTATTTCCGTTTTCTTTTTGCACGACGTTATCACCCCCTTTGTTGTACGTAATTTTTCAACAAAATTTTATACACTTTATTTTTTTACTTTTCTAACTTTTTATTAACTGTTTTCCACCTTTTTCTATATTTACTTTGTCCATTGCCATTGAATGGAAGCGTCATTTTCAATGCAATTTTGCTCTTTTTCTGTCCCATTTTGTAGTACTTTTGTTTCTCGTTTGTGCTTTTGATTGCTACTTTAGACCAGACAGACTTGGTAATTATCATACGGGTAGCTGGAACGAAAAAACTCGATAAACCCCAGCTTAATGATCACACATGTAGTGCTCGTAGTATTCTTTTGTGAAAAGGAATGTACTTTTGAAAATATCATAGAATTGGCAAACATTCTTTTATGGAGAGCAAGTTGCGTCGGACACATTACTCGTATGTTTGTTTACTCATATTTTGTGTCCCAGCTCTTAATTAGTGAAATGTTCAAATAGTTTTCATGAGAGAATCAGTTCCGTATTGATTTAAAAGTTGTTAATTTTTAGGTTTTAGGTTGGTCTAAATTGTATATTGAAGAGATTGTTTTGCTTCAATTTACCAAGTCGTTGATTTTCTTCATTGCTAGTCAATCCCTGTGGATAAAGCTTCCTCAGAAGATTCATTCTTTCTGTTTTCATTTTTGTAAATTTTAGCTAACGATGGTGGCGGCTGGCCTACCGCCATGTAAGCAACTCGAGACATTTTCAGGCCATGATACTTTTCACCTCGCTTGAATTCTTTTCATGCAAAGATATCATTCTATATGTGAACACCGACCAGGGACGGGACTCATGAACTACTTCATGTTAAACGTGAAATAATTATTTTAAGTTCAACATGAAAGAGTGTAGGAGTTCCAAAATAATTTATTATTACAAATCATTTTTCAGATGCTGTTGACATCGTAGTGTTGATCACCGGTCGGCCAGGCTGGGGATCATGGAAGGGAAACAAAGAGCTGTCGCGCAACGTGCACAATCTCCTCCAGCAGAACACGACGCTCATGGTGCTCACGCTGCCAGGTGGGCTGTGGCGCCGGCGTGCAAGAGTTAATCCTGTGCGCTGTCGCTTCCTGTCATTATTGTCTTGCACGAAGTAACCTTCAGCGTTTCAGTTCACGAAGACGGTACCACACATGGAAGGTTACTGTGTGCTTGTGTCGCACGCAGTAACCTTCTAGGTGTGGTACCGTCTTCGTGAACTGAACGTGGGAAGCGAGGTTTTGTGCAGCCTCACGGCAGCCATGTCCAGCTACTGCTGCGACGGGCTCTCATTTAAACGCTCCGTACTGCGCTGAACTGCGGTACACGGGCCTTACTGCCCTTATCTGCTTGGGGACCCATGGTGGCTTGTTTCCGGGCAATGTAATACATTAATGTACAGTGTTTAAGTTGGGAGAGAAAAGAGCCTCAAACAAATATTCATCGATATTCATCCTGTGCCCTCTCATGGGGATGCAATTATTGTATCTATGGGAATCAGCGCTCCTAGGGGGAAAATGTGAGGTCCCGAGCTGAAAGTTAGATAGATCTGCTTCATGTTGAATAAAATTGTTTTTTTTTTGCTGAAGACCATCTTTTTTTGGTTCACTACTGTCCTGTTTTTAGGAACCTACTGCTTTCTTCTTGAACTTTTATCATGCTCCATAAACTTCTCTCTAAACTTTCTGTTTCTATGCACCTTGTGCATATATTCCACGTTCCCACGACTCCCTAATAAATGGTGCCTTCTTCCTCCCTCTCTTTGGAACGTCTTTGTTGCGGAGGCTTGAACTAACATCTAGTAGAATTTGTTAATCCTTGTTTTGTGACAGGTTCCGGCCCTGGTTTACTCTATGGACTACCTAAAATCCATAAATCTGATTTTGCTACCAAATTTCAACTTTGCCCTATATTTGCAGCATATAACGCTCCGAGCTTTCAACTCTCTAAATTTGTTATTCCGATTTTGAAACCTTTTACTACTAGCAATTTGACTGTGGAGAGTTCATATGCTTTCATTGACCGTATTTCTCATTTTGAAAATTCTGGTGAATATTTCATGGCTTCTGTCGACGTTGAGAATTTGTTCACTAATGTGCCAGTTCGGGAAACAATAGATATCTGTCTCAATCGCCTCTTCACTAGTAGCGTTACAACTGTGCTTGGTATGACTAGATCAGTATTTTCCACATTATTAGAGCTTTGTGTTTTAAATTCCTTTTTTTTTGTTTGACTGACAACTTTACAAGCAGCTTGAGGGTTTAGGTATGGGCATGCCTCTTGGTCCAACCTCTGCAAACATATTTATGTGCTACCATGAAACATCATGGTTGAATAATTGTCCAGCTGAGTTTAGACCGGTTTTTTATCAGAGGTATATTGACGACAGCTTTCTTTTATTTCGCCATGCTTCTCATGCCCAACTATTTTTGAATTACCTGAGCTCCAAGCATCCAGCTATTAATTTTACTATGGAAGGTGAAAAAGACAACTCTTTAGCATTTTTAGATATTTTATTGAATAGACAGGGTCGAACACTCCAAACCTCAGTTTTTAGTAAATCATCCTTTTCAGGTTTAGGTTCAAGTTTTTTTTTAGCCATTGCTCTTTTCAGTTTATAATCAATAGCTTAAAAACCTTACTGTCCCGCGGGTATAAAAATTTGTTCTAATTACCAGTTTTTGCATAATGAGTTAGAATTTTTAACACGCTTTTTTCCTGCAATATCAACCCCATACGTTTAATTCAATATCATACAAATCGGTTTCTCAATAATATATACCAAATCAGCCCAACTGTTTCTACCGCAAAAAAACAAAAAAATGTTTATAACCC
Organism: Platorchestia sp. MABIK; assembly: GCA_014220935.1. Classification (NCBI taxonomy): domain Eukaryota; kingdom Metazoa; phylum Arthropoda; class Malacostraca; order Amphipoda; family Talitridae; genus Platorchestia; species Platorchestia sp. MABIK. The sequence continues at coordinate 8,134 of JACJUY010011331.1, forward strand.
TGCCTTATATAGGATCATCATCTGTAACCCTTAAAAAAGAATTATTAATGTTACTGTCTTCGTTCTTTCCGCATATTTCTTTTCAAGTATTGTTAGTAAATAGGTTCACTATTGGGTCATTTTTTCATTTTAAAGACAAACTTCCTGAATGTCTCCACTCCTGCCTTTTTTATAAATACAGTTGTGCACAATGTGCATCTGCATATGTGGGCTCAACGAGCCGCACATTGCGTGTTAGGCGGTAGGAATATGTAGGAATAAGTCATAGACCAAGCGCACGCCTTTGCCATCCCCCCCCCATTCCTCAATTAGGTCTCACACAGAGTTTCAATGCAATGTATCAATTTCTGAATCAGACTTTTCCATATTAGGTTATTCCAGTAACTCAGTTGAACTTGGAATTTTGGAGTCCCTCTACATCCACAAATTAAAGCCTCAGCTTAATGACATGCAGAGCGCTCACCCTCTTCACATAGTTAGTTAGAACCTTTACTCATCCCCCTGTCACTTTCTTCCATTCTTATGTGTGCCACTGTCGAGATACCAACAGTTTATCTAGCAAAGGTTTTTAATGTTTCACTATTGTCATTTTTGATTGTTTTAGCCAATGATGGATCTAGGTTATTAATGTTTCACTATTGTCATTTCAAATTGTTTAGCGGAAGATGGGCTAGGCCCGAAACGTTCTAATTTTGACATACAGATTTTTAAGAATGATATGTCGCCTGGTTTTTGCCCTTTCGTTCTGTTAATCCTGTGCTACACCGCCTCCACACCGGCAGGGTCTGATGAAATAGTCCCGGAGGGAGAGCCCGGTCCCACCTCTCAGGCCGCGCTGCACGTGACGACCATCAGCGATGAGTCGCAGCTCAGCAGGGCCAATCTGGCCAGGTGAGGTCACGGGACCTGGCTGTGTGAAGTGGTCACTCCTGGCTAACTTATGTACTTCATAGACGATTCAGGAAAGTCATTTTTCTTCAATCGAATGATTTTTAGAAACTTGAAAACGAAGAAAACGGTTAATATTGAAATCAAATTTATTTGAACTTCACAAGGTATTATAATGAAATATCTTATAAAATGTCTAAATGTTTTACATAATGAATAGATTCTTTCAAGATATTTCATTCCAACACCTTGTGAAGTTATAATATTAATGATTTCAATATTAACTGTTTTCTTCGTTTTTAAGTTTCCTTTGATAATTTTCTAGCGTCACAGATAATTATATTTAGTGAAAACTGAGCAGACGTGTCATTCTGTTCATCAGAAAGTTTCTACTGTAAAATGTATGCAGTAATGTATGAATTATCGATTGTCTTAACTCAATTCTGCGTTATTGATCATGGGCTTTGCGCCCAGAGTGTTTTTTCTTAACACAAGCTATAGTCATCTCACGACTCGGTCAAGTGGTGTCTTACATCCTAGTGTCTTTTTTGGCTGACGCTCATACGGCTTGCTGCAGAGCGAGAGACCCATATCATTGTCAGCCTTCCAGATGAACTCCTGCACTCTTATTTTTATACCATACTGGCCTTGATATTATTCACATGCTGTTATTCATATGCAATCATACCATGCAGTCCTTGATGTTATTCATATGCAATCATACCATGCTGGCCTTGGTATTATTCACATGCTGTTATTCATATTCAGTCATACCATGTTGGCCTCGAGCAGGTATTTCACCAGCCCAGAGCTCGACGAGAAAACACTCAAGTCGGACAGCCCCCACCCTGACCAAGTGATCACCCTGCCGTACTTCGATGCTTTCGGCGCCAACCTCGTCATGACCATCTGCCTGCCCATCAAGTGGAACGGCTCCTTCTGGGGCAGTGCGTGCAATGACGTCTCCGTCGTGAGTCTCTTCGAGAGGCTCATTTCGGTGCCTGGTGAGCAGCTATTTTTAAATTTTAGCCGTCATGCGTCGCGCGATGTGGTGGTTCTGTGCGGGCTGCTTGAGGCTATTTGTAGACAACGTGTCTTTAGTAAATGAGAAATGTTTGCGCCGCTAATTGCGAATGAGGCGTTGACGAGAGAACATGAAATGTAGTGCGAAGCTGCCCTAGCCTTCAGTGGCCCGAGTAACAGAGACTTGGTATGATCAACCATGTCTCTATATCTTGACTCAGATTCCGTATGTAAAATTATAATAGGTGTTGAACAAGGTTCTGTCGCGGGTTAGGCTTTTACTGACGGATAAAAATAACTTTCACGTAATTTCGAGGAAATACATGAAATCATTTCTCCTAATTGTTTAATAGAAGATTCGATATTGATACCTACAAAGCTGATAGTTATACGAGTAATTATAGGCCGTGCAGAACCCGAGCTGACCCTTACGTTGATTCGTCAACACATCTGGCTGATACATATTCAAGATCCTGGTATTCTGAAGGAAAGTTTGGATTTCCTTTTCTCAAGTACTCATGTTTTACTGAAAAAATTTTGTTCAAAAAACATTATAATTCGTGCAAAGATAAATGCTTCACAGAGTCGACTACGATGTGACAGAGATCAGAAACCAAAACATTATTTTCACATTTCAAAGAAAAGCAGCCCATTAGCGAATCATATAACTACTCTAACAATATTCAATGATTCGATTTCAAATTTTGAAAACCAAACCATGAGCGAAACAGAGCTTTATGAGCAGGAGATAGAACAAAAGCTTTACTTGGTGCTCAGGAGTGAACGACGGCTACGCGTTCGTGATGGACGGGTACGGCCGAGCCATGATGCACCCGCTCGTGCCCTCACCAAGTGACCTCAAAGACCACCCTCTCTTCATCCAGATGACGACTTTGGAGCAGCACGGGCAGGCACAACTCATCCTGCAGCACATGATCGATCGCCAGACTGGCTCCAAGGTGACGCAGCTTTTAGGAGCGATAGATTTTCACGCAGGTTATTAGGTTCCCAGTCTAACTTTTTCGCCGCCTGCATGCATGCAAGCGGCGAAAAAGATGGATTGGATTGCTGAGTTTTTGGGAGGTTTTCAGGTTATTGTTTTGTATGCAGGGTCTCTCAGGTTATCGTTTTGTACGCAGGATCTCAGGTTACCTATTCCAGGTAGATTCTCTATGGAGATTTTAGAGGGTAAATTTTCAGGTGATCGATTTTTAGACAGATCCTCAGGTGATCTATTTTCAGGCAAACGTTCAGGTTATCGATATTCTTATATACTCGAAAATGATACCCTTACAGACCTACACCAAGACCACGTGATTATCAAGAGTCTACACAACTGTTGCCTCTCTTCATTGTCTGAGGTGTGGGGTGTTTTTCGTTGTGCTGCAGGCATTTTGTAATATTTGTTATTGAAACAGAACTTGAGACTGCCTGTTGCGCCCGGCATCTATTCAATGGGTCGATCATAAGGTGCTTTATGCAACCAGTGGTTAGGAGTAAAAAGTAATGCGTCTATCTGCTGGAGCCATGGTTTACTTATATCGGAATACATCTTCTCTACGGAAAAGTTAGTTTTATTAAAGCTTCAATTTTAAAGCTCTCAGTGACTACCGTTGAGAATAGGATTTCAGCACACCTGCTCAGCTGAGCGAGACGAGTTTATACAACAAATAAGTTCATCCAAACTTCTTAACGAACCTGTGCTTGAAAGAAAAAATAGAATAAGTTCACTTGTTATTCGCTAATTTTTGTTCCCTTCTTTAATGAACAGCACAACCATGAGGTTGTTAGAACACAGTGACCAAACTTGTTGGAACGTTGGTTACTAGCATAATTATATTTGCTTAGTTATTGTCATAAACCCCCATGTGAGTGCCTTCTGAATAAACTATTCACATTTAAAGTGGGTCTAAAACAAATAGATAATTTTCAAAGAAACGAGACTATATTCATACATTATCTGCTCCTCGGAGCAGAAGTGTACTTCGGTTTGAAAAATACGCTGTGTTGTTTTAGTTATACTTCAGACGCGGTGAATAACCGTGAAATTTATTTCTGTGCAGACTGTGGAAGGAAAACTCATACATAACGTGGGTAGACCTTTCCAAGTTGAGCTCCCGAACGCTGTGAGCAGCGTAAAGCGGCCTCTTCTTTATAGTTATGGGGTCGTCAAGTACGCTCCCATCAGCATGGCTGTCGTCTTGCCCTTGCACAACTCCCAGGTAAGGTGCTACTGGGTCGAAATCAAACGGATGGTTTAAAAGATTAGATTATATCGTAGTTTAAGCCTCCCTAACTGCTACAAAAGAAAGAGCGTATCGAAGAGAGGAAGGAGGAAGGCACTATTTAGTATAGAGATTATGGAATGTGAAATCTATGCAAAAGAGGGCATAGAAACAGTTAGTTGAGAAAGAAGTTCATGAAAAAAGATAAAAGTTGAAGAAGAAAGTAGTAGGTACTGGAAAACAAGGACAGCAGTGAACCGGAAAAAAGGTGGTCTTTGACATCACAAAAAAAAAAACATTTTATATCAACAAAAAGAATGCCTACTTACCTCTCAGTTCAGGCCGGATGGTTTAAAAGAAGCTCTAGTAATCCAGGAGCTGGTAATTATGTTCGAACGAGCATATAAGACCGTAAAATATGTTTCTGAAGAATAACTCGTAGAAGTATCTTCGACCCTTATTTTTTCGAGGATGTGCTTGGGAAACGTTAGGATGCATCTAGTTATCTGGCGTTTCCTTCGTGCGCTCCTGATTATTGAGAAGTCCATTGCAGTCTGCTGTGATAGTCTGTTTCAATTTGAAATATCCCGAATGCGGAGGACGTCTTCTTTTATTGAATATTTGAAAGACAATTATCGATAAAAATATTAGTGTTTATTTCATTTAGTTAGTTCTTTGTATATTTTCGTTTGATCACTAATATTCACACTAAAAAATTCAAAAGTTCTGAAAAAATGAGATACGCCGTTCAGTTCAGAACAACTTCTTTGTTTTTTTTAAAATGTTCGTTATTTACAAAAAGCGTATGATCTATTTTCATCTTCCAGGCGGTGAGAGTATCGTACAAGTGTAAGACGGAGCAGCTGTGCGAGGCTCCGCATTTCCAGTACCACCGACTCGACCTGCAGGAAAAGAAACCTAAGACTTGTCGCTTCTTTGGAAAGGTGGGAAGGAACGCCGTGTATTCTTATTCCATTTAATATTCGAAATGGCACTTGCAAATTCAAGGAGACTGAAAACAGAATTACTCACCAGTAGGGAATAGAGTGGGGTATCTAAATAGAGTGTATGGATGTTTTAATGTATCGTACCCAAGAGTTAATAAAATGCACGTAAAAACTCTCTTTCTGCCTCTTATTTAGGTGAACCCAAAATGACTCACTTAAAATACATATAATTTGGACTCTTTAATATTTCATTCTACAGCCTTCTATAAACTTTAATATGTTCGACTGATTCTGTGTTATGTTTGTGAACGTCTTCATTTGATCAGATTTTGACGAAATCTAAGATAGTGAGTGTTGCTACGCAAGTTTCGCCTTAAGTAATTAAATTTCGAAATATTGCAGGACAAATTGATGAAGGAAGTAGAGTACAGTCTGCTTATACTTCTTATATCGATTCAACTTATTTTCCTCTGAAATTATATGAGTATATCAGAAGTTAGTGATTCAATTAACTGATTCGATATCACACTCCACTTGTCATCAAGAGGGTTTCACCCTATTGTAGGTAAACTTCTCTCTGGGCAGGAAGCGGTGCAGGGTAATGCTCTGGTCAAGCTGGCGCCGTCTTCGTTCCTTGACGTGCTCAGCTACATCAGGTACGAGGACAACAGCACCGCAGCTCGGCTGTACGACATCTTCAAGCACAACAGCGCCATCACCAACTTCCTTTGGGTGGGTCACCATTCTCGATCTGAGAATGACTCGACGCCATCTTTTGAAACCACTATAGTACACCCCTGGTTTGTTAAAAGAAGGGGGGAGGAGGTGATGTTACGCTGCTGGCGCTGCGAGAAAGTCGAGGTGCAGTTTTTTTTTGGTGTACGCGATCCGTCATAAATGTCTGGAATCGATAATTTCTTACAAAATATACTTCAGATGTGGATCAAAAACAAATATATCCAACCCAACAGAACCCGCGATTAAAATACTCTTAATCTTGTGCACTGGTGAAACTCCTATCAAAAATAGTCATTAAGCGTCCTTGACAGCGTGATAAAGTGGCAGACCAACTGAGCTTTAACATGGCTTTCCCACGATTTTCTATGCCCTCTTATAACTTTCCTATTCTTTGCTCAGTCTCAACTGCCGATATTCTATACAACCTAATCTAACCCACCAATACACGTGATGTTCATTCCGACTCTGAATCTGCCGGGTTAATGTACCGAAAATAATTGTGGAGCTGTTGATGAAGCTTGTATCACAGATACGCTCGTCACACACTACAGGCTGGTGGGTGTGACGCACAGGCGGACGGACGGACTCGGCTCCTTTTATAATAGTGATTCCATGAGCAATGATTAGGTTTGTGACCCTTCCAGGAAGATGCGCTACGTGGGGACGTAGCGCTGGGCGAGCGCGTCGAGGAGTACTGGAGGGATGCGGAGGACGAGAGGCGGTACGTGGGGGCGCGGTTCTTTGGCACCGAGCGCGGGATGTTGCTGCTGCACCCGGGCTCCCAGCTGCCCAGTCAGGCCTATGACCCTCGACTGCGGTCTTGGTGAGACTTGTGGCTTCTGGACACCCCAGAGTTGGCATTCATTTTCCAAATTACTTCTTGTTTTGCTGGAATTTTTTAGCGGTTTTATTTTTGTGATACTCAGATGCAGGAATTTCACAAAATTGATGTAGGATTTGCCTGTTTTCTTCACGTATTATCTTGGGGCGAAATATTTTTGCTCTCGCACAGGATCTATTCAATGATGCTCAACTTTCAATTTATTTTTAAATTTTGTTTTCCGATGTTTTTGTATATTTTTAAATGACTTAATTTATGATGAAAGTTTTTGCAAATCGTGTTTGAATATTTTTTCAGTAATGTTGAATGTATTTATAGCGTGCTGACTTTATTTCTCGTCGATGTTGAACTTTCGTATTCAGCTATTTAATTTTCAGCCATTATCTTCCATATTCCTTTTAATCCAAATTTTGATTCGTTTTAATATCTTATCTCTTTAAATTATTTCAGATTTTCATATGGTGCCATGCGCAATATCTGAGTTCACTTATGAGATCTTTTTAGATACCAAAACATTTCAACGAGGTTTACTGAATATTCACGATTTACTTCCCAAGTATAACGCTCTTATTTAAGCACAACCTTGTTTCTGAGAGCATTAATACATTACACCTGCTGCTACCATAGACTGCTCATTTTCTTTAAAATCAATACTATACAATAAAACGCCAGGTGTCACCTTAAGTTCGTAAATGAAAAAATAATTTTTTTGGGGGGGGGTGCAATTTCGCCTATGTTATTACAATAGGAATCTCATTGAACACATTAAGGTGGTTGGTCCTTCTTAGTTGGTTGGTCCATCTGCTACTAAGAATGACCGTCGCATGTTTATTTATGATTCGTGTCACGCTCTTAAGAATAGATAGGAAGAAATTAGCACTGGCTGCCTTGATTTCACTTCACCTGTAAATGAATGCACTCATTTTCGCTGTACAAGTGCACTACAATAAGTCATATAAAAAAAAAATCAGAGAGATCCAGAGGCTCATATACTCGAGTCCGTATCGTGGATACAGAGTTCGGCGGGGTAATGCATATTACAATTTACATACACAAGCTTGCAGTTGCTTTCAGTAATGCTGAATTTCTGTATCTAGGATATGACACGAATGACTATAACCACTTCAATTGCGGCTCAAAAAGTACTGTATTCTAAGTGTTTATAACTGTCACAAGAAAATTAAGTGACCTTTAAAATAAGCTTAAGCATGGAAACTCCACTCGAACGAAAAAAAGACTGAATTGAGAGCGAAAAAGAAGATCGAAAAAAAGATTATCCCAAGAAGAAGAAGGAGAAGCTGTTGTAAGGCAACAGAGGTGGGATGAGTATGCAAGTAGTTCACAAGAACGACTAGAGGCCATACTCTCAGCAGCAGGAGTGATGCAAGACTAAGGCAGGCGCAGAGGCGTCAACAGGAGGATGATGATGACGAGCGTTCATAACGTTCGTAGAAGAAATCTTAGAATGGCTGCTCAATCTGTGGCAGAATCAAGTCAAAGGAGGGAAGAAATGAGGCAGAGAGGTTGAATGAAGTTGAATATATTCATTTGTTATTCTCACCTGGAAAATTTATTCAGGAAAAATTTTGAATCCCGTCATTTTTGACTGACTGTGTACTCTAGTCTTTCATAAGGATGCTTACTGACCGTATCTGTGATACGAGTTTCACCAGTGCATAAGTACAAGAATATTTTTATCGCGGGTACTATTGGGATGGATAGATTTGTTTGTCATCCACATCTTGAAAATTCATTTTAGGAATATAACGAATCCCCTCAATATGGACGGGTCATGTACACTACTCCTTCAAGAATAAGCCTTGCCAAAACCTGCGTCCAGGTACAGGCGGGCGGTGGAGAGCGTCTCCTCGAAACCGGTAGTGGCCGTGTCACCTCCATACTGTGACGCCCTCGGCGCCGGCCTGGTCGTCACGGTCTCGATGGCCCTCACAAGCCCTGAGAAGCCCACTGCGGTAGTCGCCGTGGTTGCTGGCGACCTCAGCGGCCACTTCATGACGGACAACTTCGTGCAGCTGCTGCCGCAGTGCAAGGAGGAACTCAGGTCTTTTTCCTTAATTAAAATTCTCAGTTGTGTCTCACCTAGTTAGGCAAATATTTTGTGACCACAAAGAAACTATTAACAATTGTAGTTTTCTTGTTTGACCAACAATAACGGTGCACCAATTTGGGAAGCGTCAAATAATTCTTCAATTTAGCGTAAAACTTCATGCAGCTTTGAAAGTGAAACGATACATGATGAATCAAAAATTTTGGAGCAAGAGCTGCGCGCACGTGTACTTTGCTAACTAAACCTGTTGAATAATCTCTTGAGCAGATGTTTTCTGATCGACAAATCCGGCTACGTGGTGGTGCATACCAACTGGCAGGAGAGGCTGCCTGTGCACCCCACCAAATGCGAGGTCCCTGTGCATGGCGCTCACATCAACATGGAGGAGCCCGCTATCGGTGGGTGCACCTTAGTATTCTGTAATTAAAGATTACTTTTTGTGTGTACGTTGCAGCATTTTTACATTGCTTATTGCACTCTGAAGTGGCAGTAATTATTATTATTGCGAGTTATCGTCGTAGTTTGCGGATTCAGTTTTGTTTAAAGACTGATTTTTAATGATTTTTCAAAGTTTCCAAGAGTATTGTGGCTTGCGTTACAGTTAGGTTGGTCGTATATGACATTTCCGTTCTCTGTTGACATTTTCCATCAGAGAAATTTTTGCCCGTGTGTGTGTATATATACATGTATATATGTATATATATATATATATATATATATATATATATATTTATTAGTCCCCTCGGGGGGAGAAATGTAATGTATCTGTGGTAATTAGGACTCACAGGGGGAAATAGAAGGTCCCAAGCTGAAAGTTAGGTAGGCCTTTCTCGTGTTTAAATAGTTTATCTTTTTTTTGTTCCGGACCATCATTTCTCGGTTCACTGCTGTCCTATTTTCCAGCTCCTCCTTCTACTATTTCCTTCAATTTTTACTTTTTTTTCAAAAAATTCTACTTTTACTTACTGTTTCTATGCGCAGGGTTTTTTTTGTTGGAACACACCTTGTGCATACATTCCCCATTTTCAAAACTCCCCACTAAATGGAGCATTCTTCTCTTCGGAATGCCTTTTTTGTTATTATGGGGCTTTAATTAACTTAACTCATTTAATCAGTGCATGTTACTTTGTTTGTATATGCCATTCATTATATGCGTCTTCGTTATGTTCACTACCACAACTAAAACATTCATTTAGTTTGAAAGCCGGTGAGATAAGCATTATAAACATAGCGTAAGATCTCTCGTTAATGATAATGCGAAATTATTTAGGCGGGCCTCTCGTTAATGATGAACGAGGTAGGTCTTGAGACATTACTATTTCTCACAGAATCTAGTCTCTATAGGTACGCCTCAAATTTAGAAAACAATTTTGACGGTGTTGTGGCAGGTCTCAAGCTGGTGGAGATGGGCATTCTGAAGCGGCAGGCTTGTTTCGACTACGCTCAGTCAGACCTCTTCCAGTACTGGACAGTGGAGCTGCCTCTTGCCCGCACCCAGGTTGTCACCGAAGACTTTGCCATCAACCACATCCCGTACTCCAACCTCTTCCTCATTGTCTACGAGCCGTCTTTCAGCAACGCCGAAGGTTGCTTTTGTCCGAAGGTGAAGATCGACATTAACACACGATTGTGGCTGTTGTTTGAAACCGTAAATTGTATTCCCTGATTTCGCTGAATACCATATTTTCTTGGGAACAGTTGTACATACGCATTATTTGATATGACGACTATGAGTTTCGGGTAATTCTAAAAAGTCACAAAATTTGAGGAGAGAATAGGTTATTTCATTCATTACGGATCATCATAATGTCAAAATCGTTTCGAAAAACATTTCAGCTTTGAGCGGAGGAAGAATAAATTATCGATTAGTACAGTAATTGTATGAGCATATGAATAGCCGAATTTTGTTGAGAGATTCTACCCCGTGAATATAAAGTAATCGGAAAACATTCGTTCTGAACAAGTATTACGTTTTATATAGTCAGTGCTCGTTATTTGATTCAAAGAGCAATAAGCCCAACGCTTTATGATGATCTATTTAGAAAGGAAATAGGAATTTTTTCATCAGATGATTGCTGCCAGCTCATTCTGTAACCTCGCATGAAGTGCTCGGCAGTTGGAACCCACGCACTCCTCGCTCGTGATAACACATAACGCAAATAGAACGTGAGGGTTAGTTAACATGATAAGTGCTGTAATTGAGCGAGTCACTTTCTCTTCCTATCTAATTTTAGTGTCGGGTGCATGACACTAAAGGATTAGTACTCTCAAAAATTTGAACGCCGTGTTTTTATGTCAGGTGGTGTTACGCTAAAATTCATTTTAGTAGTTTTTCATTTTAACGTAGATTTCAATGCACAGTGGTAATCCTCAGAAAGCTAAAACCCATTAATTTGATGTTGTCTTGCGTTTTAATTCATGTTTTACTATCTGCATAGCTTTTATCGACTGGAGATCTGTTTTGCGAAGAGTGTGGTTGAGATGCATGTTTTGGGCGTTTGTGTTCACGCTCTGGTAGTAATCGACGTAAAACGCTCGTGAAATGCTAGATGTTTTCATTGGCTGGTTTGTGACAATTAACGTTTTGATATTCTTGATGAAAATTTCATCAGGTTTTGCTTTCTGAACGATTGAATACAATATTGACATTTTTAAATAACTTTACGAAATTTCTGTTAATCAGAGGTGTGTATAGCAATTAGATTAAGTGACTTTAGTACCTTTAATTCAATCAGGGAATAAAACGCTTGAAATTGTACTATTCAGAACCACATTCAGAGTGACAAGTGCTACACTATGGAGCTTCTCCCGATTTCTGATGTCCAACCGCATTTCAAAACAATCTATCCCATCGAACACATCGCAAACTTGGAACAATCAATTTCTCTCTGTAGAAATGCTAAAATAATGCCAGAAGAGGTTATCAGATCAACAAAAAGAAGTATTCGAAATGAAGTTGACAGATTGACAAGAAAAAGTAATGCAAAAAGAAGTTAACAAAAAGTACACGAATTGAGATTGACAGATCAACAAGAAAAAATAATGCAAAAGGAGGTTAAAAAATGCTTGGATTAGGTCCTCGGATGAGGCAAAGTGCTGATTCGCAAGATCTGAGCAGAGCTGGCTGCCTGGCTACCCGTCCAAGTGCCGCAGTACGTGTGTCAATTTCTGCGAGTGTCCCTGCATCGCTGCTCCCAACACCGAGCGCTGCCGCTTGCACCCCGACATCCTTAGGTAGCGAGTTCTTTTATACATATCCTGCCTAATGGTATTGGATGCATACCCTTATTTATAACTATCCAAATGGACCTAGAAAATAGTCTGTACTCTAAAGTATGAGCCAGATGTACTCTAGATGTTAACTAGATGTATTCTAATGCTAATGCATGACCAGCTCTAGTTCTCCTCAGGTAGGGAGTTTAATTTATACATGTCCTGCCTGATGGTAATCGATGCCAACCGTTATTTCTAACTATCCAATTGGCCTGAGACCTAGTTTGTACTCTAATGCTAATATATGATCCTGCTGTTATTTTCCCCAGGTAGTAAGTTTAATTTATGCATATCCTGCCTAATGGTAATTGGTGCAAACCCCGATTGTTAACTACCCTAATGGCCTGAAACCTAGGTTATTGAGTATGTACTCTAATGTATGACCAAGCTGTAATTTTCTGTTCTAATTGTACGTCTCCTTGTGGATATTGCTGCGACCATCAAAGCTAAACGCCCGTAATCTTAGTAGTAACAATTTAAAAGCAGAAAATGCGAGCGCTGTTTCTCGAAAAGGAAGAAGAGTAGGATTTGTGTTTTGCTGACAAAATCTGCTCAAAGAGGCGTTCTCAAACCTTTATTTGCGTATATTGTTCTCAACAATTTGTTTTCGTTGAATTTTATATCATTATTACTTTACTGATTGCGGCCGGATGGGACTCAAAAGGTATACGAATGAATGAAAAACTAAAAAATGTTTCATCTTTGACCGCAGTATTCACACGTGTACAGTATATACTGTACATTTACGTAAGATTTTGTTTACTCGAGTTCAAATTTAAACTTTTAATCATTTTCAATGCGAATGGTATCTCGTTTAGATTATTGGACATCTTCACACTTTCACAAATTTTCTTGGGAGGACACTATGTTTTTAATCCTTGAATCCTGTCAGATGAGAAGTTTACTTTTTACACAATTCTACCTTCAGAATGAAAGGTTCCCTATTTTTCTATTCTAGCACAGTAGATTTTCTGTGAATATTATCACTCAGGAGATGCTAACAAATATGCTCTCTGATTTTCAGTTTCTTGAATATATTTCTCTATGTTATTTATAATAAAACGAAAGAAAATTTTTTTCATACTATTTGGCATGCTTGTATAGGGCTTCCCGCGAGCAACTACATAGCCTATGATCTTACTTAGTGGACAATATTTAGAGCGTAGCCTTAAGATATCTCGCGTCGTTGACGCATGCGCAGTTGTTTTGTCATGTCATACCTTTGAGATATTTCTGTTGACTGCAGGGCATCAATTTGGTCACATTCGCATTTTAACATCTTTGTGTATAGAGTTACTATGAACGGATAAATAATATTTGTGGAACAGTATTTTAAACATTTCAGTGAAGCTTTTGAAAGTTCGCTCAAAAATGAAAAAATCTCCACGGAACTCCTCGTATGATGTGACGTTGCTTTTGAAAATGAGCTAAGCATTCGTCCTCCACCTGCAGTAGGAACGTGCCCCCGTGCTGGCCGAAGGTGAATGTCCAGGTGAACGAAGTCCACCCCACCAGTTCTGGTGCACACCTGCAGCAGCTGGCTCCCTGCAGCGCCTCCAACTGCACCGCCTCCAGCAGATGGTGGGGCTCGCGCACACATGCGCTTCCTTCTTGCTCTCTACCCAATAGCATTTCTGATGTGTACTGCCACAAGCTTGGACACCTTGACCGCAATTGGTTAAACTAAAGTTCAATATTCAACTTAAATTTAAAATCAATTGTAGTTAGAAATTTTCAAAAAGCAAACATTAATTAGATCGTGCTTTCATTTAGCTTTAGTTAAGTAAATATGAAAATTAACCCTATAACGCCCAAGTGGGCTCTACGGTCCTCTTTCGAAAATAGCCTCAATATATTGTATTTCTCGTTAAATTAGTTCCCTAATGTGTTCTTTTTTGTTCACTGCCGAGTGGCAGTTCCTTCCTCATCCTGATATCAGGGATTACCTGATGCCGGCGCCAGTTTAGTGACGGTGGTTGTGATAACCGTTATGAGTACAAAAATGCAGACGTTAAAGGGTTAAGTTTGTGACTACTGTTCTGTCAGCAGCATTATGAAAAACATCTCTGTGGCCACCTGTGATTCAAGTTGCGGTCGAAGTGTTAAATAATGTATTGGTTTCCTCAGTGAAATGGATTAATATTTTACGCTTCCCGGTCAAGCATTCTCTACCTGATTTCCTTTTCAGTTAAATGTAGCGCATTATCATGAACGAAGTATATTTTATATTAAAGCTTAGGTGATATTCTTTTTAAATACTGCAGATGTGCTTAGGGCGAGCGAATGATTAACGTTGTGCCTGTGGTAACAACTCAACACACAACCGCATGCAGCCCAAGCAGCGGTGCCACTATTTTGAACGCAAGTTCCCCAGGAGAGAAATCAGTTTTACAATCGGGCTTCTTCAGCGTTCTGCTTGATGCTCAACGTCTTTACACTTAGTTAATTCGAGTCAGTCTAACATGTTCCCAATTGCACTCCCTAGACACAGTTTAGCCTGTGCATTTCTAGTGGCACACAATAGTACAGGATGTCTTTTACGCTTTCCAATTGCCCCTCACTGTTTGCTTTTTGAAAAACACGCGCGTTCTAGGCCTTTTGTGCGTTTAAACACATTTTTTGTGCGTTCTAGGCCTTTACGTGATCGAGTGTGCGGTATACTAAATTATCTCATCATACCTTTTTTTCTCAGGAACTCTTCACTTTCATACCTAATCATTTACATTATTCTTTCCGGACTCTTAATTAGTTAATTTTTGTCTTCTACCTTTGGGTGAGAATGTGGATTTGAGTTTCAAAAAATGTTTCTTCATGAATACTGTCAACAATGTTCCACGTTTGTAACAATGCTAGGAATACAAAGCCTTTCGAACAAATTTAGGCAAGTCAAATTCTTTAATGAACGGCCTGTAATTTCTAAGAAAATGGGGAACTTCAAAGTCTTATGCTATAACCAGTGTTGGAGCTGGTAAATTAGAAAAATGTACTCCAGTGTTTCAGCACTTACTGAAGTTAATCCTGAAAAACTTCTTAAAACAATTTTAAGGGAACGAGTGAGCATGACGATAATTTTTCACTGCACGAGAAAATGAAGATTGTGTAACTGATCAAGAATTTCACTAATACTTACACTTTATCAGACTCCAGGAGATGTGTTAGTCGTCCAGTAATTTGAGAAGAGTGGCAAAATCACGGGTGTGGTTATGTTGACTATACTTCCGTAGATAATAACGTTAGGTAAAGGCTACATCGACCGGAATGTTTTCATTTAGCGTCGGCGTTTTACTTGTACATATAATCAAAGATGAAGAATAAAACAGTGAAACAAGTCTGAATACTTCAGTAATGAAAAGTAACGAAAATTTGTGCATTCCTCTACTTACTGTCGAAATATACTCAATCCTTTCTCAATCACTCAAATGTCTTAAGTTCGTACGTGAGCTGTTTTTATCAGCAATAACACACTGATATCGTGAGATATGGTATAGAAATTTCAGTAGGTTCATTTCGTTAATTTTGAATTCATTGTCTGTAGAAACATTTCAACAGAAATTAAATTTAATAACAAGTGGCATTACCTGGTATGTCTTTTCCTGTAATACATATGGCATGTCAATACAAAAAATTATAAGTAGAGCCTCTGCTCTATCTTCGTGTTATGCCCCACAGTCCAAACAGCCGTGTTTAAGCGTCAGCGTTGTTTTGCCGTGACCTTGGCGGACTGGAACCTTTGAACGGATTATTGTCGGGAAATCTGCGATCGGAGGACTAAGGCTACATAAAAATGAATTAATTTGGCTTGCAGGAACTGTTCCGAGATGTCCATAAGCTGCTTCTGGCGCGAAGGCGCTTGCCACGACATCAATACACTCTAATGGATGCTCGCACTGAGGTAAGAGTTTTCGTCTCGAAAGTTTTACTCAGCAAAATCAACTCGTCAGAATAGGTGATATAAAGGCTTTTATATCGCCACAGTGAGAGGTAGTTCAGTAAATTTTTTCATGTTGGTTCTGAACTCAACTTGCACGTAAGTATTGAAATTTTCTGAACAAATTGTGTTTGAAACTACATAGTGCTACCTCGGCTACCATTTTATACAGCAAGTAAATTTAACCTGAGTTCCTGGGAGCGTTGCCGTCCCCACTGGACACTTGGCAGATATTTGATTGCATAACTCAATCAAGGATATACAGTTTAGTAAAATTGTCTTTCAACTCATTTCGGGAATTAGGTACTACAAAAGGTTGGCATAGGTTATATCTATTGCGGAAGTTGTACTGACGGCGTCAGTCGTTGTCAGTTTTCGTGATACGGAAAGTGCCCTTTACTAGTTGCTCACAACGGATTAAATATTGCTTACCGAAAGTAGAAATTGTAAATTTAGCTGATGAGCTAAGCCTAGTCGCACGTATTTTACAGGTTCAACCAGAAAATAGTGCGTAAAATATGCCACAGATTAAAAGTGTATGGAAAGGTTTAAATAGATCAGAATTATCGAATTAAAATTCGAAACAAAATCGTTAGGCTATACTCTTAAACGTTTGCTGGAAAACTAAAGTATTTTTCAATGTTTACAACGGATTAGAAGTATATGTGCGACGTTTTGCTTTATTCCGAATCATCAAATAAAATAAAAGAATTGTTGTCGATCTCACGAAATTAGTTTTATATGAAAAATCGGATGGGTACTAATTCATGGTATATTTCAATAATATTTTGCTGTAAAAAACAAGTTTTATCACTCTCTATCATATGTAAGTTTTATCTAGAGTGCATTTACAATAAGAGTGCATTTAGAATACAAATCGTAAGAGGGTATTTTTGGGGGATATTTTGCAGCAAAAATATGAGTTTTATCAATTTCTATTACAAATAGAGTGAATTTCTCGCATTATATGATCAAAATGAGTTCGTTAGAACAGGTCTGACACGGTTTTTTAACCAAATCACGAAGTTAATTTTTTGAAAAAATCGTTAGGGTACCCCCTTATGTAATTTTTGAGCGAAATTTTGCGCCAAAAATGTGTGTTTTATCAATTACTATTGCAAATAGAGTGAATTTCTCGCATTATATGATCAAAATGAGTTCGTTAGAACAGGTCTGACACGGTTTTTTGACCAAATCACGAAGTATATTTGTGGAAAAAATCGTAAAGGTACCCCCTTATGTAATTTTTGAGCGAAATTTCGCTCCAAAAATGTGTGTTTTATCAATTTCTATTACAAACAGAGTGAATTTCTTGCATTAAATGATCAAAATGAGTTCGTTAGAACAGGTCTGACACGGTTTTTTGACCAAATCACGAAATTAATTTTTTTGAAAAAATCGTAAATGTACCCCTTATGTAATTTTTGAGAGAAATTTTGCGCCAAAAATGTGTGTTTTATCGATTTCTATTACAAGTAGAGTGAATTTCTTGCATTAAATGATCAAAATGAGTTCGTTAGTACAGGTCTGACACGGTTTTTTGACCAAATCACGAAGTATATTTATGGAAAAAATCGTTAGGGTACCTCCTAATGTAATTTTTTGCGAAATTTTGCGCCTATAATGTGCGTTTTATCAATTACTATTCCAAATAGAGTGAATTTCTCGCATTAAATGATCAAAATGAGTTCGTTAGAACAGGTCTGACACGGTTTTTTGACCAAATCACCAAGTTAATTTTTTGGAAAAAATCGTAAGGGTACCCCCTTAGGTAATTTTTGAGCGAAATTTTGCGCCAAAAAT